>OZ005662.1:29281049-29552303 GCA_963930645.1 Salticus scenicus
CCATGAGATTTCTGCTAAGTTGGAGATTAAAACTCTAATTCTCTCAGCTCATTAATTCTAAAAGGTATTTGAAATTTAGAATTAATGAGCACCAATGGAATGTTCTTAATGAAGAGATTTTTAAATCATCTATTGCTTCCCATTGCTGATCTGTTGCTGTTTTTACAAAGCTTTTCAGATCTTAAAAAATTAAATAAATAAATAAAAATCTTGTTATCTTTTCTTCAATACTCGCATAACGTTCTCTTGCTAAGTTTCTTTCGTTTCCTCCCCCCCCCCTTTTTTTTGTAATTTTTTTTTCCCCTATGGTCACATCTATTTATTTATAATACATTTTCTTTAAATCTTGTCACACCAGTATTTATACTGATTTTCAGTCTTATTCATTTTATTTTGTGCATTGCTGCTTTATTTGTTACACTTTACTTTGCTCTTTGCCTGATGAAGGGTTATGATACTATTTTGAACTGAAACAAATGTTTTTTTTTTTTTTTTTTCCTATGAAAGTAAGTCACTTTATTTTTACATAGAGAAATGGTTTTACCCTTAAGCACAGTATTTTGCTGCTTAGAAACATGCAGACATCAACAGGGAGACATGTTATGAAATATAATATTGCTATTGCAATGACAAAAGTTTCACCTTTTCATAATATACAGTGAGTGAGTAAAGAAGTAAATAGGAGAAAAAAAATATCATTTTCTTTGACCAAACACTAAAATGAAAACCTTCTTAAAGGCCTATCTAATTTATGAAATTAGCCTTAAAAAAAAAAAAAAAGCTTTATGAAAAGTTATATTTTTGCTGCAAGTTGTTGAAACAGAAATAATTCACTGCTAATTAACAAAATTTATATTTAATTGCAATTACATACTGAAATATGCAGATATTTCTTTTGAAAATTAAAATTTATACATTCATCAAAGCTGATTCTCAAAATGTATTATTACTAGCAAATCCAAGCGAAATTTTTGCAATTTCTTTTTATTTACCTTTAAAATTTGAAACTTATAAGTCTTATACCAATTTCATCACCTAATTTAAATTTTAATCCATCAGAAGCCAAATTATTATTAGTTTTTGTAGGACGAAACACTAATGATAGTTAAACCAAATCTTTCCAAAGACAAGTTTCAAAATGAAATTCATGTTTGACAACCCAGTTTTAATATTTCCCTAGGCAGGACCACCTATAGTATAGAACCCCTATGGTGATTTTTAATTTTTTTTCGCCATGTTGGTGATGCCTTTTGATTATTTTTTTTTATTTATTCATTCTGTCATAATTTTTTGTAAAAAAAATATATATACATTAGCACCTATTTTGATTATGCTTTTAATTAATGAGTTTTTTAGTCAAGTTATGACAAAAGTTCCTATTTTACCATATTTTTATTAACTTCAATTCTTGTTTGTTTGTTTGCCCGGTACAATTCTTGCAATCGATTTTTATCTAACTGCCCTACTAGCTAGACATTTGACACTTTCAGAATAGCTCAGAACCCGATGACAACATAATACTTCAAAGCCCGATTTTCAAATTTTTGTTAGTTTTCTTTTAATTAATTAAAATATGAAAATAATGACCTCCTAATAGCTTTAAAAATAGACATTAAAATATTAAAATTGTTGCCAAACAAATTTACAAGTTCATTTTCTTTCGACATAAAAATAAATACATCTAATTAAACGTGAACATTAAAAATTGTAAAAAGTTAAATTATGCATCTCACAAAAATTGACGTCATTATCACTTTAAAAATCTTATATGCATTGATAAAGTGCTCATGTATTTCTATAGCTATGATTCAACAGAAAATTTAAAAATATAGTATATAAAAAGGTTTTTTTTTCTTATAATTATTGTTCATACATTTAAAGTATTGTTAGGTTTAAAATGATGCTTCGAAAGGTTGTAAAGATGCAACTTTAAAAATAGATTTTTCTATAAAATGTCATCAGACAAATGTCGTCATTTGTTTAATTGAATCACTGAACTGAGTTCATGTACTTAAACATTGCTTATGTATTATTATTATTATTATTTTTTTAATAAATTATTTTTACTGGGTGATTTTGTACAGAAAAATATATAAGAAAGTCTTGTGGTAGCCACAGCATACTAGTTTGCATTAGGGCTGGAGTATTTATCAATATATCCCCAAGTATCAATATTTTTTTAATATCACAATAACGGTGTTAAAGATCTTGCTCTGCCGATATATCCCTCTAACGATATTTCTTAGCGCACACTGAGCGATCGATCGATGCACCGATAAATAATGTTTAATGCCAATCTTAAATACCTTCTTCAAATTCTGCTTTCCCTACTAACACCATCACCACGCACCGAACAAAGCAAATGCCGTATAGCTTATACTAATGCAACCCCTTGTGCACTGCACGCTCCATCCATGTGTTAGATAAATAATAAAGAACGCCAATCTTAAATACCTTCTTCTAATTCTGCTTTCCCCACTAAGCATGCATCATCACACACCGAACAAAAAGAGAGCTGAATAGTGCAACCCTTTTTCTTTTTCACAACCCAAACGATATCTCTCTTTCATTAAGAAAAAAACTAAGTTACCGCAGTGTACCTACTCTCTTTATCTTTATTCGTGCTATCTACCCAATCGAAAATATCACTGTCCAAAAAGTCTGAATGATATTCATTAAGAAAATTAAGTTATCACAGTATATTGACTTCCCACGGTATATTGATACATTCATGCATTTACTGACCCTAAACGATAATATGAAAGAATTTATACTACTACCGTTAGTATTTGATAATACTATTGCACATCACCGCTCATGGATTGTAGGTGTAATACCACAGTAACCACAGACAAGCCGACATAAAAACAAACGCTTATTATGACGAATGAAAACAATATCTTTTGTTTTAGCTCATTTCCTGCTATTGGTTCATTGATATTGGTTTATTTCAAAGTATCGATAACTTCTGGCCATCTTCTTCTTATCTTTATTATTGAAATATATTATATGTAATATGTTATGACATAAATTATATACAAAGATAAAAGTGTTACTCTCTTGCGTTCATAGTAAAAATGATTACAAACGTGTCTGTGAGTATGTGTATATGAAAAATTTTGTGAATGCTATATCTCACAAATCAATGAACGAAATTTGGTATTTAGTTGTAACTTGACCTAAACTGGTGCTGATTACATTTGGGGATCAAGTAATCAACATGTGGCGCTTTCACCTAACTTTCCATATTTTTTAATATGGTAGTATAAGAAAAAATTTCGTATAAATATACACAAATGAGTTATTTTTAATGAATATTTGTAAAATTAATATGAAGTATTGATAATAGTAGTAGTTTGCTAGGAAAGAAATTGCATGCATGTAGGAGCATCGCTTTTTCCCTGGGAGGAAAGTACCCTTCGGGAGGATGTAAATTTTTAATATGGGTCAATACCCACATTAAAAATTTACATCGCAAAATTATTTTTTTACATAATAAAATTTACATATTAATATATTACGGTCACTTTTTTAAATACCACTATTTTTATAAACAATATCAGTATTATTCAAATAGAGAAAACTGCTGCATGTCATAAAAATAGTGGTATTAATAGTGATAGCGACGACCCTAGTCTCGGAAAATACTAAACTTTTCGGATTAATTCGCATCTTTTTTTATTTACAGTAGTCTAACCATTCACATAATAAAATAGGAATTTGAAATTTCATGGGGCCAAAAAGTCCTCTTAGGACCCTCATCCTTTTTTATTTTAAGAGCAGGAATTTTGCAGAAACAGACTAGTGGTGTAATTAAAAACATAGATAAAACCTTAACCCCTTCCGCTCCAGGCTAGCTGTAGTGTAAATGTCTGAAATACCAGATTATAATTTTGAAATAGTATCGTATACTTTCTTTGGACGTATGCACGTACGTCCATGGTATTAATGGCCATTAACACTAGGACGTACGCACGTACGTCCCTGGAGTGGAAGGGGTTAAACATTACTTAGTGTGTCGTTGTTTAAATTTTTCAGCCGTGTACCTAGCCCTCTTCAGAACGACATCTTCTGTGGAAGACTTGAGCTTGACTGATGTTGATCATCTTTCACCATAAGGTAGCGCCATACACGGTGCAGCTGTTGTCGCATGCCTCACTATTGGTTGTAATTTCAATCGATTCTTTAAATATCACATAGTAATAATCATCGTAATTTGTGTTGCATATTGACAAAAGTATTATTGATAAATATTTCAATTTACTTCTTATATATTTCATAAAAATAGTTCAAGGTTTATAAGGTAAGTAAAATGCACTCACCTTGGTTGTGAGTATCCTCTTTTATATCAGCTTTCCTAGATGTTGTATTTTGTAAATGAAAATAAATCCATTGGAGTTACAGGAACTATCAGTTGACTGATGCTGTTTAAAATATATAATTTGATATTAATTAATCGATGGATTTAATTGAATTAAACCAGCCTTCTTTAGCTTGGTTTATGAATAGGAAAAATATATAATTTGTGGGAATGAAAAAAAGAACCCACATGTTTTCCTTTTAATCACATTTTTATTATGAAAACTGAACATCGAAGAAGGAGAAAAAAAAAACGAAAAATATATCATTACATATACATAGAAACACAGACGGCCAATCAGAAACAAATGCGTCATAGCGTCGCCCCAGTGTAGATGTATATATGCATGAAGAAATAAAAAAGTCAAATGAAATGTTTTTAGAATAATATGAAAAAAGATAGTTTTTGTAATTATTGAAAGAATGTCATTTTGAGTTTATTTCTCACCAACACCCCTGCGTAAACTCGATGACATTTAATCACAGTTCAACAAGGAAATTCGCAATTTTCGAAAAGAATGTCTCGGCAGAGGCTTCGTGAGCACATCGGCGATCATATTTTCCGTGCTTACATACTCAATCTTTATTGTGCCCTGCTCAACAAGGTCTCGAATCAGATGGTATCTTAGCTCGATGTGTTTAGTTTTCTGTCGAAACTTATCATTTTCGGCCAATTTGATGCAAGAAAGATTGTCTTCATAGAGTGTAATAGGACAATTTTGTTGCATATCAATTTCTTCAAAAAGGTTTATAAGCCATTTTACTTCTTGCGCGGCACTTGCTGCAGAAATATATTCCGCTTCTGCTGATGACATTGATACAGATTTTTGTTTTTTGCTTGTCCAGTATACAGTATTTGCTCCTATGCAGAACAAATTTCCTGTTGTAGACTTACGATCACTGGGATCGTTTGCCCAGTCGGAATCTGCATATACCCTCAAGACAGGCTCTTCAATATTATTATATGTTAATTTAAGATTAATTGTACTTTTTAAATATCTCATTAATCTTTTTACCGCTTCCCAATCTTTTGCTCTTGGGCGCTCATTTCTTCTACTCAAAATATTTACCGCGGCGCTAATATCCGGACGTGACACGGTTGAAATATATAACAATGCGCCTACAGCCTGTCTATATTGTGTATTTTCTGGTAAAAGGTTTTCTTCGTCATTTAATTTTATGTAACCTGTGTCCATAGGAGTGTCTGTAGGTTTTGAATTTTCTAAACCGTATTTGACTATAAGTTCTTGTATTTTGTGTGTTTGATCAAGAGTCATTGTATTTTCATTAGGGCGATTAATATTTATCCCAAGATATTGTTTTGCTTCTCCCAAGTCTGTTAACGGGTATTCTTGTTTTAGTTTGTTTACAATTTTATTTATTTGTTGATCATTCCCCGCTATTAACAAATCATCGACATACACAAGTACATAAGTAGTTACATCGTTTTGTTTACGTTTATAAAGACACTTGTCGAATTGACTTTGAATAAAGCCTAAGTTAAGTAATGACTCATTCAATTTTAAATTCCATGCTCTCGCGGCCTGCTTTAGCCCGTATATTGCCTTTTTTAATTTACACACCTTATGTTCTTCCCCGGATACCACGTATCCTTCTGGCTGATGCATATAAACATCTTCACTCAATTTACCGTGTAAAAATGCAGTCTTGATATCAATATGTCTAAGACTTAAATTCTTATAAAGACTCATTGCCAAAAAACTTCTCAAAGTTGTGTGAGACGCCACTGGGGCGAAAGTCTCATCGTAGTCTATTCCATATTTCTGTGAAAAGCCCTTCGCAACCAGCCTAGCTTTGTATTTTTCAACACGGCCCTGACTGTTATATTTTGCTTTGAATGCCCATTTGCACCCTACTATTTTCATCCCTGGTGAAACCTCAACTAAATCCCAGGTGTCATTCTGCTTGAGTGAATTTATTTCATCTAATGTAGCATTGATCCAATTTTCCTTTTCTACAGGGTTTTCCATACTTATTATATCATCCCAGCATTTTGGTTCACTTATTCTTTCATTGTGTAATGTGAATGCGAATCTATCTGGTGGTACCCCTTTATTAGATCTTTGTGATCTACGTGGAGTATTTTGTGAATTATCTGACACAACACTATCATTAGTTTCATCTATCTCTGAGTCTATTATTTGCAAATTTGGTGATGGATTTTTATTATCACTTTTCTCATCATTGTTTTGTGATGTTTCATATTTAAGTATCGCTTGTTTTTCATTTTCTACAAATTTTACGGTTCGACTAATAATTATGTTTTTCCCATTTGTGCAGATCCTATATCCTTTACTTCTGTTATCGTACCCTACGAATATACCTTCCTGTGCCGTATTATCTAATTTTCCCCTGTGTACCTTTTGTACGTATGCATAGGCACGACAACCAAATGGTTTTAACATCGATAGGTCAGGTTTTCGACCTGTCCATAATTCATAAGGTGTCAATTCACACGAAGATGTTGGGAGTCTATTTTGCAAGTAAACTGCGGTATTTATTGCCTCCCCCCAGAAAGAATTTGGTAAATTGCCATCCTTTAATAAACAACGTGCCATTTCAACTAAAGTACGATTTTTACGTTCAGCAGTTCCATTTTGAGAAGCTGAATAGGGAACAGTGAATTGGTGGTCTATACCTAATTTTGTTAAGTAATCGTTTAATTCTGTCCCGGTATACTCCCCTCCGTTGTCGGAGCGGATTGCATGCAAAGTTCGTCCGAACTTGTTTGATGTCATTGCGATGTATTCCCTCAATTTTGTGAAAACTTTATCCTTTTTTCTCAGTAGGTATATAACTGTAAATCTACTAAAATCGTCAATGAAGGTTAAAAAATAGTATTTTCCACCGACCGTGGGGGTTTTCATTGGTCCACACAAGTCAGTGTGTACCAACTCTAGTGCTTTAGTTGCCCTAAACTGAGCCTTTTTGGGATAAGGATTGTCCGTTAATTTAGTTAATATGCAAGTTTCACATGCATTATCATGTTTGCAGTTGTCTAGTTTTATCCCAACTGCCATGTTGTTGTTTACCAATTGTTTTATATGACTAATGTTTCTATGGCCTAATTTAATGTGCCATTTATCAATGCAATTTGTATTTTCACATATTTTTACCATGTTTATAGTGTGTGTTGTATCATAGTTAACTTTGCATTCGTATAAATTGTTGTTAATGTAACCTTCAATGCATGTTTCTCCTTCATGCATTATTTTGCATGATTTGTTTTCAAATATTGCTACACAACCATTTTCAGTAGCCTCTTTTACAGATATGAGGTTTGTCTCTATCTCTGGTACATATAAAACATTTTTCAGTATTATAGTATTATGTGTGTTATTGGAATTTATGGTGTTTAATTTCACAGACCCATGACCCAGGGATTCTATCTCCTGTCCATTCGCGATTGTTACGCGTGAATTATTATGATTAAATTTATGAAATTTACTCCTATCATTGCATACATGCGTTGAACAACCTGAGTCTACATACCAACTGTTAGATTTATCACCGATAAATAGAGTGAATATTTTATCGTTAGGTTTTTTATTTTCACTCTCAGTAATAAGAGCCCTATCCGCGTTATGTCTGTCTTGAGAGTACATACCAGATTTGAAAGTTGATCTGGCATTGCTGGCTTTTGTTTGTTTCAGAGTCTTTTCTTTATTTTTATTTTTAAGATGCCAGCATTCTTCAATTGTATGCGATTTTTTTTTACAATAACGGCAGAACTTTGAATTTTCTGGTTTCGGTTTAAATTTAACCTTTAACACTGAATTATTTTCAGATTTGTTTTCTTTTCTTTTAGAAAATTCATCAATCAATTTCGAGCGTATAAACTCTGGTACAAGATCCTTTTCATCACGCGATTCTAAAGCGGTGATTAATACATCATAACTTGGAGGTAAGGAACAGAGCATTAGGGCTGAAAGGTGCCTGTCATTTATTTCTTCTCCGAGTGATACTAACTTATCTCGCAATTGATAAATGTTCGTTAAGTGGTCTATCATATCGCCACCCTCAGTTAATTTCGTAGAGTAAAGCTTTCTAAGCAAAAATAGTTTACTGCTGAGGGTTGAACGCTCATGTACAGCTTTTAAGGCGTTCCAGCATTCTTTAGCGGTCTCGAGATTTTTGACATGGATTATTTGATTATCCTCTATTAAGAGGTTTATAATGGCGCGTGCTTTCCTATTTTTGTTATTCCATGTGTCCGTAATGGGATTCGGAGCATCGTTAAGAACCACGGAATATAAATCTTCCTTTTGGAGAAACATTTCCAATTTAAACTTCCACACATCATAATTTTGTGCGTTAAGTTTTTCAATTATAGTGTCCTTGAGGATACTCATTTTAATATTTCAATTTTGTTTTCTTTCTAGTTTATAATAACTACAATTTTATATTTAATCATTCATATGTTTATTTTAAACATTCTTTTACTTCTTTCGTTTTTAATGTTTATACAGATTTCTATACTTTCGTTTTCAAGAAACAACAAAAAACATATTTATTTATTTTCGCTTACATTTTTTATCATTATTATTATTTTAAATGTAGCAAAATAATATTATTTTAAATGTAGCAAATGTTTCTTCAAATATGCAAAGAAAGAACTTTTGTCAAGAATAAATTTAAAAACTCAATTTAGCGCATCAGTTGACATAATCTGTTGCATATTGACAAAAGTATTATTGATAAATATTTCAATTTACTTCTTATATATTTCATAAAAATAGTTCAAGGTTTATAAGGTAAGTAAAATGCACTCACCTTGGTTGTGAGTATCCTCTTTTATATCAGCTTTCCTAGATGTTGTATTTTGTAAATGAAAATAAATCCATTGGAGTTACAGGAACTATCAGTTGACTGATGCTGTTTAAAATATATAATTTGATATTAATTAATCGATGGTTTTAATTGAATTAAACCAGCCTTCTTTAGCTTGGTTTATGAATAGGAAAAATATATAATTTGTGGGAATGAAAAAAAGAACCCACATGTTTTCCTTTTAATCACATTTTTATTATGAAAACTGAACATCGAAGAAGGAGAAAAAAAAAACGAAAAATATATCATTACATGTACATAGAAACACAGACGGCCAATCAGAAACAAATGCGTCATAGCGTCGCCCCAGTGTAGATGTATATATGCATGAAGAAATAAAAAAGTCAAATGAAATGTTTTTAGAATAATATGAAAAAAGATAGTTTTTGTAATTATTGAAAGAATGTCATTTTGAGTTTATTTCTCACCAACAATTTGCAAATTACAATGATTATTACTAAGCGATGTTTAGAGAATCGATTGAAATTACAACCAATAGTATGCAACGACAGCGGCGCAATAGCCCCAGACCGTGTATGGTGCCACCTTATGGTGAAAGATGATCAACATCAGTCAAGCTCAAGTCTTCCACAGAAGATGTCATTCTGAAGAGGGCCGGGTACCCGGCTGAAAAATTTAAACAACGATGCCAGAGTAATGTTTAAGGTTTTATCTATGTTTTTAATTAAAGTTTATAGTACTTTGTTTTTATCTATATATTTAAAGACTAGTGGTGTTTGCCACAGTCAGAATTGTTTGATTGAAACACAGCAGATAATCCAGATGAGCATTAATCATGACAACTCTGATATATCTAAAGTTGTGTGAGAAATGCAGAGGGGTTAATCAGCCAGGATGGCTCAGTTGTAGACCATGGAGCTGGGAATCGAACCCTGGGTCTTCAGCTTAACCTGCGGATGCTCAAACCACTGAGCTACCCTGGCTGATAACCAGTTCGGCATTTCTCACATAATATACATTGGCAAAGTCATGCGCAGCTATATCAAGTGACAAACGATCATGGCACAAATCCAATAGGCCACTAATTTAGAAATTTTATTCATCAACCTTGAAAATTCATTTCTGTTAGATTGGAGTGGAAGGCTGATTTTTTATACCAACTATGTGAAAAATACCAGATCCGGGAATCGCCTTCCGCTTAACGTGCGGATGCTCTAGAGTTAAAAATCAGCCTTCCATTCCAATCTAACAGAAGCAAGTTAAGCCTCCAGTACATAATTTCTAATTTACAATTTTTTGACACCTTGATACTTATGTATTAGGCCATTGATCTTTTCTGCAAAATAATAAGTCTTTGTCAAGTACGTGTAATAGACAGTCAATGATGAAGAAATGCTATCAAGCATACATATGTGCATACTGACGATTGCTGCAATACAAAATTTCATGTATTGTTTACTGTTTTTTTTTTTTTTTTTTTTTTTTTTTTAAGATATACCTGAAACTTACATACAGCATATATTAGTAGTAAATGGTGCAATACAGAATTTCATGCAATTTTTAGTGACAGTGACATAGGTGTATTCAGTGATTTTTTTTTTTTTTTTTTTTATGTATGCAAAACATACATACGTGCACATTGATGATTGCTGCGATTGGGAATTTCATGAAATAAAACATAATGTGTATGTACATGTACATATATATATATACATTGTATGTGTATGTATATATATATACAATATACAAACCGGTGTATGTGCCGCAGCCCTTACGAAAAAAAAGCTATTTTTTCTTGGCTGCAGCCCTTACAAGAAGTTCAGATAATACATATATTTTTTTCTTCCGTTATCACAATCTTCAAAAATTAACTTTTTTTTCAGTGTTTACATGGGGAAGGGTAGATAAACGGTAAAAATTAAGAGAATAACAAAAACAATATAAATAACTGTCTCCTATTCGGATAGTGTCTATCCCTGAGCTACGAGGATATGATGATGTGCACTACAAAGCTGAATAAAAGCGTTTGTGTTAAGACAAAGGGGGCAGACAGGAAACTTCAGTTAAAGTAAACATTTTTCTTGGTGAGCAGCTGGAATCGATTATGTAATATGATAATAATTAGTACAAGACTTTGAATAAACACCATAAAATGCAAGAACTCTCAACAATTGTTTTGGGTCGAAAGAAAACACGACTCTTTATCAGGCGAACAAAGTACGCATGAGTGCTGCAAATAAAATGGCAACACATCTCACACAAATAAATGAAAAAGAAAATTCAAAACCCAAAAGTGGGCCGATTTAAAATTAAAAAAAGTGGGGTTAAACAATTAAAACACAATCAGTGAAATAAAAATTTTAAATGAAAGGCACTAATAAATGCGAAAGAAAAGGGGGTGATTTAACAAATAAATTCATGAATGCTTCAGAAAATAAAAGAAGAAAACAAAGAAATTTCTTTGCATAAAAGAAAATAAATTACTGGATGCAGCTAATTCATTGTGCATGAATCTGAAAATTTGTTCAGCAACAATTACTATTACTCACATGTGCATGTGTGTCATATGCATTAAAAAAAAAAAAAAAAAAAAAAAAAATGTGTAGGAACTGAGAATGCATGAAAATAAACATAGGCACAAAATCTTCTTATGTTTCTCTATCATTGGATAGGCTGTCTGTCGGGCATTTGGCAACAATTTTTTAGTTTTCAGAAAAGGTCGATGGCTAATACATAAGTGGTTTTTTACATAAAAAGTGATGACTAGGGCTCAAGCCAGTAATAAAAGCACTTTTGTGGTTGAAAAATATAAAATGATAGACAAATATATACAAATGTGTACTCTTAAAACATTTTTCTGCATGTATCGTAGCTTTGATGTAAAAACAATACACTTATATTTAAACTATAAACAAGTATTTTTTTTTTTTTTTGTGTGTGTGTGTGTGTGTGTGTATGTTTATTTAAATAATATAATTCACATAAATAGGAAAAAAAATTCTCTTTTAAAAATTAATTTCCACACATAAATTATACCAGATAGGTTTTTAACAACTTGCAATATAAAATGTTGGAAAAATTAGTGGTAAAATGTACACAATAGTTATTTTTAATTGAAATAGCTAAGATGACCTTTCATCAGGTCAAAAATGTCAAAGTGCAGTGGGAAAGCAAAAGTGTAATATTGTAGACTTAAGTCAACACAGATTACATACCTGCAAAATGAAAATATAATCAAAGTCAAAAGGCATTCCTAAAAAAAAAAAAAAAAATGTATTTATTTGTTGATTTTTTTTCATCTTAAACCATCCTATTCAGCAGGGATTTGGTTTTTGATGTAAAAAAAGTGACATTTGAAATAACTATCTAAACCTTCCCAGTAGCAGAAACAGTGCAGCATGGCAGCGAGTGCTGCAGATTTTTTCAAACTCTGTAGATTAATTTAACATCTCAAAAATAAGTGTCAAGCAAAACAAGTCCTTCCGACTCATTTGGAAGAGTAGGTTGATTTCTCTTTTTCTTATCAAGTAGCCATCATTTTGCTTCAAAATGGCAGCTACAAATTATTAATTGACTTGGTAGAAATATTGATGTGGGCTGTACATATGGAGTCTTAAGCAAATCGGTTCATAAATACCTTTTATGTGAAATTTCCAAGTGGCTTATTAGCACTTGGAAACAAGATGACGAGCATTAAAACTATGGATGGATTTCTGCCTATGACAGAATTTAATTTAGTACGACAGGACTGCTTATATTTGTATTTTAACACCCTTTGAAAAAAAAAATCTGAAACTCTAGTTTAAATAATCTGGAAATATTCAGCCAAGACCTGTTGGTTCTGTAGTCAGAATACACAACTACGAACCTGAAAGTTGTGAGTTCGATCCTCACCAATGGGGAAAGTTAAAGAAAAACATTTTTACGGATTTCACAATTAAGATAGAGTAAGAAAGTATATGGTAAAATTGGATATTGGCAAGCATTTTCAAAGTGGAACACTATAAATTGGTAAAGACGCAAAATGCCAGATTGAAAGAAATAGTCCTATCATACTAAAAATAAAAAAAGATTGTTCTTTTAAAGGAATTAAAAAAATGAAAAATAAAAAGTCGTTATAGTTAGGGGGTGTCCATCAATTACGTGAGGTGGTTTTGACGATTTTTTGACACCCCCTCCACTAATCTCATGCAAGATTTTTCAAAATTTGTACTTTTACTGTAAATGCGTTGGATTTATTTAAAAAAGCACAATTTGCTTTATTATTTTTATTAAAGACTAGTTTTTACGATTGCATAGATCGTAGTCTAGAATCATAGTAATAAAACTGAAGAATAAAATACTTAAACAGAAACTAATCTGAGTCGTTGTGATACACTCGGCTCGTACGCTGCAATGTTCGGTGAGTCACACGTGTGGCTGGCCGATGGCGCCCTAAAACAATTGAAAGGCTGCTTTGCGGTGTTCGGATAGCTACGATAAATATTATTGTGTCAGATTTTGCCATATCTAAATCAAGAAACATGTTTTACTAGAATTTAAATAAATTTTCTCGCAATTTTACTGTTTTTTGCAGGGAAAAAATTATGTGATATTTGCCGAGATCCCCCCTGTCCCCCACGTGAGATTAGGTTTGACTCCCCCCCCCCTCTGAACACCTCACGTAATTAATGGATGACTCCTTATACTATAACAATTATGCATAAACTGTTATAAAAACGTTTTTAAATTTAATATATTTTTTTCTGCTGCATTATCATTTGATTTCTAAAAATATAATAAATTAAAAAAAGAAAAAAATTTGCTTTCAAACGAATGTATTAAATAGAAAAATACATAGCGTATAGCTGTTGCTAAGGTACGCAGATGATTACAATGAAAGAATAAATTTATGAAAAATAAAGCATAAAAGCCAATGTTTAAACTGGAAAAAAAAATTAATTTAAAAAATTCAAATCTGAAAAAATCCCGATGAGGTGCACACCTGCAGGATCTCAGGTACCTATATGCCAAATTTGGAAGCACTGCAATCAGTAGTGTGAGCACCAGAGTGCAGACACACACACACAGATACTTTTTATTTATATAGATGGCAGATAAAGTTCATTAATAAACTTTAATGATACCCTTATACGGTCTAAATATGTACACTTTTTTTTTTTTTTGGGGGGGGGGGGGGCACTACGATCACACCTCCTAATTTTGTATTTAAAGAAAAACCACCCAGCAATTATACAGCAGTAAATAACTTCTAACTTACAATTTTTATCCACCGGGCACTTATATGGCCTGTTAACCTTCTCATGCATTTTTTAGATTTATAGAGTGAGATAAGGGTACCCAGTTTTTTTTTATTTTTCTTTCATGTACACAGAGCATACATTCATATGTATAAGTGTTCGCTGTAATATAGAATCGTTAATTTTTTTTTTTTTTTTTTTATTCATGCACAACAAAGTAGAGTTATCTTTTGATTTTTTTAATATCTTTTTGTTTTCATGCATCTGAGGCATGCATACATGGAAATTAGTGAATGATGAAATACAGAATTCCATGCATTTTTTAGATACAATTACAAGTTAGGGGTATCCATTGATGTTTTTTGTGCACAATTGGTTTTCATTTCATGCATGGGAGGGGTACATATGAGCACATTACGATCACTGGAATTGGGAATTTCATAGATTAAAACAAAACTTTAAAAAAATATTCCTGGATGCAAGGTTACAGTCGGCAGCAAAATTTATGAAGCACTAGCAATAATCCCTATTTAAAAGATATACATTTCTGTTTTGTTAAGTAAATATTTGTTGAGTCATGATCTTAGTCTTATGTTATTTATAAAAAAGTAAGGTGATAAAAATTAGTGAACAAATTAAAAAATATATATACGAAAAGTGTGGCTGTGTGCATCAATAATTTTGCTACCGACTGTAATCATTGTGTATGTATCTAAAAATGTGATTATAGATATTTTATTAAAATATCTAAAAATGCATGAAAATCTGTACAGCAGCAATTACTATTGTGCATGCTTCACATTGCACACATATAAAAAAAGAAAGTACTTGAAAATAAACATTGGTAAAAATATGCTTTAGCGCACTGCTTGGTGACAATATAATTCAAGCAGGTTGTAAAAGACTTAATTTAAACATATAAATTAAGCCAGATAGGCTTTTAACAACTTGCAAAATAAAATGGTGGTGAAATAGTATACACTTATGTAATATTTATTATCTGACAGTGTAATAAGTTCAAGTATTTGTGTAAATTTATGCATGAGCACAGAAAAATGCTATAAATAATTGAAGCAAGTTTCAGAATTCAGACATAAAGAAGAAATAATCAAAAACACTCGCATGCATAAATTTATTAAATAGGCTTTGAATGTTTCTTTTAATCATGCAGTCTATGCAAATTAAAAGTTCCAAGTTTTCATGCAATTTCTTTTTTTTTTTTTAATTTCTGGTCATACAAATTCGAAATTTAATCATTTCATGCTAAGTACGTACGTTAAATTAGAATTAACAATAATAATCTTATGATCTATGAAAGAGCACTACACTTCTAATAATATATTTCTTTAAAGATTTTTTTATTTCTTTTTTAAAGAAATAAATATAAGAAAGAAGTTAAAATACATTTAAAAAACAAAATATACATTTAAAATTTAGACGTTTCGAAAGCATATTCGTATTTGTATACATTACATGAATACGTATAAGTTTGTCTCGTAAATAAAACAGTTTTTGTTTTTAATATATATATCATTGAGACGGTTTGATGTTTGTGTACGTTAAAGAATAAAGAAGTGTTTATACATGCTACATTACTTTAATAAACAAAGCTTTGACCACAAATTTACTGTGATCAAAATAATTTCCAACACGACACGATCCATCCGATAAATGCGACGAGCACGAGAAACGAACTATGAACTTTAATTTTCGCAATATTTTGCTTCGAGTTTCAAAGATACTACACCAGGCGGCGATCGGATCGTTTTCATCTATTCGGCTGAATTAATGCGGAATATGAAGCTTCAGATTTCGCGCTCGCTGGCCTATCTAGTGGTTCATCCTGTAGTCTTAATCCGTGTTACGGTTGAAGGCTGTGCTATCGGCGATTGTAATGAAATGCTCGCCCTCTGGTGGGCTAAGGTGAAATTATCACACCACTGCATATCCTCATATTATGCAATCGACTTTCCATGATGAAATGGCGGAGAAAGAATAATAATTACACGTGGCTGTTATATTTACTAACAACTGCAGTGTTCAGAGAGCGCCATCTATCGATCATTACAAACGCGGATATGCTACGTGTCCTAGTTAATATTCTTTGGCTATAACACGGATTAGGAGAGGGGGATCTAGATCCGTGGGCTATAACCACGGAATCGGTGGCTATAGAGTATTTTCAGTCACGTGACCAAATACATGGCAACGGCCTTAGTAACGCTATGGAAGGGCCACGGATTAAAATAATCCTAATCCGTGGAAAGGGCAAACATTCCGCGTTTGTAATGATCGATAGATGGCGCTCTCTGAACACTGCAGTTGTTAGTAAATATTGTTGTTAGTAACAGCCACGTGTAATTATTATTCTTTCTCCGCCATTTCATCATGGAAAGTTGATTGCATAATATGAGGATATGCAGTGGTGTGATAATTTCACCTTAGCCCACCAGAGGGCGAGCATTTCATTACAATCGCGGTTAGTCTTTAAACATGGCGGCGTATATCGAAACTCTAAATGATGAAACTAAAAACAGATATAAACAAAAAATAAAACTAATTGATAATATAGATCCTTATTCTGTAAAACCTGTTAACAATGATCAACACTTTCCTCCAGTCAACTTGTGGTCTATTGGTAAATATTTCGTCTATACGACATCTGTTTACACAAGCAACGATTTCAACGCATATAAAAGCTTACAAGCTTACAACCAATTTCAGTGCGGTTGGGTGAAAGAAGTATTTGGTATGAAGATAAAAGAAAAGTATCTTATAATTGGAAAAGTGAGTAATGGGCTCTACCCACCATCGTCTGCTCAATCACGTGATAGAGGAAAACGAATAATCGAATTCTGAGAATCGAATTCAATTAAGTATTGTTCTTAAGAACAAAAATGTTAATATTTAATATAAAATAAAATAAAAGTAATATTGTGTCTTTGTAAACAGTAGAATAGTTGTATTTGTAAATTTAAGAATTTTTTAAAAACACTTTATGTGTTTATTTATTTTCAACCGTAAGAATCGATTTTTGTATGTTCCAGTTTAACTGTTACATTAACTGATCTAGCAATAAATAATAGCTTGTTCTTGTGGAATGTTTATGGATTAAAAAATGTTTTAATTTAATTTAATTGCATAAAGGTGTTACAACAAGTTAATTAACTTAGTTACTAGTCTAAATAGATTTACGTAGTACGATATTGCACTGTTACTGATTTAAGTACCAAAAATCAGATTATTTAACAAGTTCTTCATGAACATCAATAAGAAATATAAACTAAATGATGATTGTAAATGTGTACAGCAAACAAAAAATGATGAAAAATGATATAAAATGGATTAAAAATGATGATGTATAAAAAAATAACACAGATTAAATACGATTTATCAAAAATAAAAGTAGAAAATATGTTATTTCAGCAATTACTATAGATAAACAAGATTGCGTCTGCTATTTGTTTTTCCTGTATCATGTGACCTCTGACGTCAGGTGGGAAGAGCCCATTGAAATTGCTAACCCTTTCTAGTGTGTTTATTTGTTTATTTCTTTTTCATGCCGCTTATCGATTTCAAAACATGAAAAAAAAAAAAAAAAAAAAAAAACACTTATGTTTAAAGAGAGAGAGAAAAAAAATAGAATGTTTGAAGTGATATATATTGTCAATTTCTAAATATTTGATATACCTATTATTCTGACAGATGCAAGGCTTTTTTTTTAAGTAATATATGCTAAAAAATTACAATATTAATTCATAATTATTCAGTTGACATGCATAACTAGAATAAACAAGTCTTATTTCACTATACTCTCTTTACAATTAATAATTTTCAATTAGGAAATATTCTCTGGTAAGTTCCATAAAGCAATTTTTTTGAAATGTTATTTACATAAATAAGCCAAAAAGCGTTAACAGCAAATAATGAATATCACAGACCTACATCAAAAATTTTGGCTAATCTTTATCTTTTGGTGTGCTGAAACCAAAAATGAAGTAAGTTTTTCTCTATCACATACAGATTTTTGTGTAGGTGTCTAGGGTGTAGGTGTGATAGGTGTAGGTTTGTGTAGGTGTGATAGGGTGTCTGTCGACACAATTTCTTCTGTGATTGTTCTACCCACATTATTATACAGGGTTTAAACTGCCATTAGTTTTTTTAGCATTTTGCTAAAAGGTATCATATTTTGCTAAAACATGTTGGTCAGAATTTCGCTAAAAAGCTAAAACTGGATAACTGTATAAAATATCTCTATAATAACTGAGATTTTTTTTTTTTTTTTTTTTAATATTTGCAGGCAAAAGCTACGAAAGGACTGAAATTTTTGGGAATGATTATTTATGTAGTAATTTGGATTTATTTTTAATTTTTAATGATTGAATTTAAATGCAAAAATATTTAAAAGTATGTCAGAATTCAGAATTTGATTCATAGAAGCATTCTTAGCACTAGTATTTCACGATTACCTACCACTACACTTTACTTAATTTTTCAATTGCTTTTTCATTTTACACATATGATATGAGTACCTCTTTTTCTATTGTTAAAATCAAAACATGGTTTCCCTGATTCATATTTTTAAAGTCACAAATATGGATGCTTGGTTAAAATCATCAATGAACAAAAGAATAGAAAATAAAACTGAGGATAACAAAGCTAAGTAAAAGAAATCAATGGTATCCAAAAAATTAACTTTTGAAAAAGCTAAAATGTTACTTGCCTACTTTCGCTAAAAGGCTAAAGTAATTTTTTTTGCCAGGTTAAACCCTGTTATTATATGATGACTTTTATGTTTCCATGATTAATTAAAATTTATCATGGAAATATACAATTTCTACCAACATGAAATTGTTTCAATAGACACTCTGTATTGTCAAAAATCTATTCATGGTAGTGAAAAATTGGCTTTATTTTCAGTTTCAACCAGGGTTTTGGACCCGCCCACAAACCCCCCAAAAAAACCCGGGCGGGTTTTTTTCGGGGTTTACCCATTTGAAAAATACCAATAAAACCCACTCTTGGGTGGATTTTTTAAACTAATAAAATTTTTCACTCTTTAAAAAAAAAATAATATATATATATATATTTATTGTATTCTAACTGGCATTATTATATACTAGTTTGAAATTATGTAATTATTTTTTCACCTTCTGTTTAAGAAAAATCCCTTTCACTGAAACCAATAATACCTTAAGAAAAGTTTTTCTAATTTAATCTGCAATATCTCTTTTGAATGAACTGTCTTAAAAAAAGAAAGAGAATAATTGATCGAAGTTGAAAGTTTTGCAAATTTTGTATTTGTAAATCATGATATGTATAAATAATAATAATAATTTGCTTAAAATTCTAAGAATTTAACAACAAATATTATTTATAACTAACGAATATAATATATTGAACTTACAAGGTCCAATATTGACAAAAAATGGGTTTCTATGCTGCCTCTCACAAAATTCAAAGTCGTAAAAACAGCCTTTTTTAAAAGAATTAGTTTTATAAAAATAACCGTTTTATAAAATTTTTACTTGTTTCCACAATTATTTTGGATAACCCATAGAAATACATATTTCAATGAAAATCGTACATTGGAAGATGGAAGAGTTAAAATATTTTGCTTTTGTTACTAGTTTTAATTTTACACAAAATAATTTAAAAATAAATTTAAAATTTTGATATGTACTGAATAGAATGAAATAAGAGTTCCTTTCACTTTTATTCCTGAGTTTAAACCAAACCAAACATTAAGAATGTTTGGTTAATTTAATTTTTAATTAATTATAATTAATTACTATTATCTTTGTAATAAGTTTTCTTTTACTCTAAAACTGTTCTCTTTTGAAGTAAAATTTAAAACCTGACTATGTTATTTTGTGTTTAATATAAAAAGACCAATTAAACCCCCCAAAAAACCCCACCCGGGATGGGCTGTTTTTTTTTAAAACCCTGGTTTCAGCACACCAAAAAACACATGTAGCATCTAAAATTATCAAATCAGATTTGGTAAATCTGTGCAATTATTCATATTAAAATATAAATTTAAATTTTTTTAATGATTGAAGATTTTTGTTTATAACTAAACCATCACTAAAACTTAAAATTTAAAGAGAATATTCTCTTCATATATAAAAAATTTCGAAAAAACACTTGTGGATTTATTTAAGAAATCTAATTCACATAATTTATAATTCTGTAATCCTTATTTTCTATATAAACCATATGTTTTTTATCTATTATATTTGAGATTTTTTTTATTAATCAATAACATTACAGTGTGTGTGTAAAAATTAATTTGCTTGGAAACCTCAGAGTAAAAAAAATCTGTACTTTAAAAATAAAATTTTAAATTGTGTTAGAAAGTTAGCAAATTTAAATTATACAATATTTTATAATAAATAATCAAATATGTTTTATTCATATTGCAAAAAAAGTAACAATTAGCTTAAAGATGTAATTAATATTATTTTGTAATTGATTACTTTTGTTACACAAAATTTAGAATCTAAATTAAAAGTCAGCTTCATGAAAGATCATTTAAGCTCAACTGCACAACATCCAGCTCTTTATCATCAACATTACTTTTTTTAAGCTAAACTGTTTTTGTTTTTTCTTTGGCTTTTAAAAACTTAATGTTTTGAGCTATATATGTCAATTTGACACTTCTTTACACAGACAAACATTTTTTTTTTTTCAACTGTGAACTCCATGTTTGAAACACATGAAATATAGATTGTATTTAAATGAATTATCTGACAGATAGAACAACGATCATATGTAACTACGAACTACTCCTACTTTCATAAAGCGATCGATTAGCCAGAGTTACATTTATGCCTTAGGCCTGCCATGCCCTTTTGCCCAAGAGGCAAAATTTATAGGTCTATTTAAATTTAAAAAATGGTTTAAACACAAATTTATATACTAAGCAACTGTGATTCAAATCTGAATAAGTTTTCAATCGACAGTACAAACAACTTTAGAAAATAGCTGCTTTATCTGAAAAGTGTTTTCATTTTATGAGCAGATTTTTTTTTTTTTTTTTTTTTTTTTTTATAATTATGTTGTAATAATTTAAACATAAAATATCGAACAAAAATCTATAGAGATATTTCTGTATTTTACCATGTTTTTATTTACTTGTATTCTTATTTGTTTGTCCAGTACAAATCTTGAAATTGATGTTTAACTAACTTCCTGACTAGCTAAACATATGAAACTTTCAGAATAGCTCAGAACACGGTGATGATGCATTTTTAAAAAAATTCTTTTAACCAACTGTTTTGGTTCCCTGCTGCCTTCGGTAATGCTTATATGATTCAATAGAAAATTTATTTAAATAACTTCCTGACTAGCTAACATTTTAAACCTTTAGAATAGCTCAAAATATGATAACAATGCATATTTTAAGTACTTTTAGTGAATTGCCTCAAATCCCCGCTGCCTTTGGTAACGTTTATATGATTCAACAATCATATAACTTCCCAACTAGCTAGACATTTCAAACTTTCAAAATAGCTCAGAACAATGCTTTTTTTAATACTTTCACCCTTAGACTATCTAAGCCATACCTTGCTAATTACTTTGTACAATTTCTCTGCCACTAGCAGTCAAACCCCATGTTATTCTATGGAGAAATTTGTTACTCATTACCTAATGTTTCTCTTCTTTTCTTTCTTTAATTTGCTTATATTCAGAGAATTCACAATTATTAAATTTGTTCATGATTTTCAAAAACTGTTTATTATTTTTATTATCATTATTAACATTTTATTTTGAAGATATGAAGGGTAAAAAAGCACTTTATTCATTTTTTCGCACTTTATAACTTAATATTTTGATAATGAAAACAAAATAAATAATTAAAAGAAAACGAAACAAAAAAAAAAATCATTCAGTAGTTTTTAGAACATTTTTTTTATAACTTTTATTCTGACTGGTGCACAGCCTTTTTAAAAAAAAATGTATAAGATCTTTACACTTGAATTTTTTTTTTTTTTTTTTTTTTTTTATTCTATTTCTTCATAATGAATTATGTTGATTTCATGTGTGCTAAGTTGGTTTGTGTCAGGGTCGGGTTTTTGACATGACAAGGGTTTACACTGTCAGAAACCTCTACCGTCAAAAACATGTATTGTCAGAACTCAAAATCTATAAATGAACTAGAATCTGGTTAGAAATAGGATTTAGTAATATTTGCCATATACAAGTGAATATCTAAAAATTATGGTGTTTATAAATTAACAAATCTTAAAACAATTTTGTTGATAATTTATAAAAAATTTAGTTAAATATACTAGTTTATAGTAACCTAAGAAATATATACAAAGTATGCATAGATATATTTTGTATGATTATGCTTATTTATATTATATTTATGAAGTTCTAAAATTCCAAAGTTACTTATGAATTTTCACATAAGCCATGAAAACACAGGAATACTGGATTTTTTTTTCTTTTTCTTTACTTAAAACATAATATATGTGGGCAGTAAAATAATATGAATTTGAAAATAATTATATTCATAATCAGTATTTATTACACTTATCATTTATTAATAAATTTTTATCTATTTATCATTATTATTGATTGTATAAATATTTGCACCTGTTTATAGCTTGGACTGTTGGTTTTTGGGAGTAAGGCTGATTTGACTTTTCTCGGGTCTTAGGTGTAAGGGGGAGTGCCGTCTGTAGGGGGGTCTTTCTAAAGGGTCGTAGCCGTATTTATGCAAATTTCAAAGAAAACCACGCAAAACTCTGAACGGCTAGGCCGACGAGTGCGCCCTGGGATTGAACTCACTACCTCATATCTACCAGCTTTTAGTGTAGAACTGCACAGCCGCTGATGGGCCCTATAGCTTAGACTAATAAATTTTTAAAAAACCTGTATGAGTAAATATTAAATTTATTATAATTTATACCTGTCCATAAAGCATTCATATTTCTTGTCTCGCGGTAATTATAAGAATTTCAAGCACAATTCAAGTTTAACATTCAGAATAATTGCTTTTTCTTAAAAACTTGCAATATCAGCAGTCATTAAAAAAAAAAATTCTATAAAATATTTAAATACAAAGTGTTAGGGTATGCATTTTTATTTTACTGGTTAAATACATAATACTATAAAAAGCACAATACTTAAAAAAAATAAAAAAAATAAAAAATAAAAAAAATACAATGTTGTATTGCAAATAAAATAATTTATCAATCAATGATTTAGAAATCATGAATTTTTAGATGCCTAAAGTTTTGTTTTTATATTAATCAAAATGTTTTAATAATTTTTCTCCAAAATCATTAATATGTTTACCTTTTAAAACATACTTATAAATAATATCTTATGAAAAACAACTATATTTTTAAAGTATCACCTAACTAAGTTTAGCATTACTATATTAAACATAGTTATAAATTTCGTAGTAATATATAAAAGTATCACAGCATATTTGAATGAACATAGAAATAATTCATAATAAAATTTTAAAAACCTAAAGTTTTGTTTTTCATATTAATCAAAAATTTGTAGCAATGTTTTTCAAAAAACATCAATCTATTTACTTTTCAAAAAATCTCCATAAACTATACTTTGTTAAACTAAGTTTGTATATGACAAATTATAAATATAGGTTTTTGACATGGTTTAAACCATCAAAAACTGTCACGTGTAAAAAACTCACGAACCCTGGTTTGTGTAGCAGATAGCTATCATGTATGTCTTGGGGGGGGGGGGGGGAGATAGCGTAAGATCTTTATAATTTTATGTCTTTAATTTCTTTCTTTTTATTATTTTACAGGTAATGCATTCGCAAAAGCTTAATGAAAAACCTGCTCATGCATGGGTGATATCAAAAACAGATGGTGACATTGATACAGCACATTGCACATGCCTTGCTGGGTTAGGAGAGGCGTGTTCGCATGTTGGAGCATTATTATTTTATGTGGCAGATAAAATGAAAAATGTGGAATCGAAATGAGTGACAGATGAGTCTGCATATTGGGCACCCCCTGGTGGCATTAAAAAGGCCAAAATGGAACAGGCTTCTAAAATAAATTATCAGAATGCATTGAAAAAGTTCAAACAATCATGTACAGGGGAGGAAAAATAAAAAAAAAAGTAAGCAGAAAGATATTTCTGAATTGACTGATAGCCAATTATCAGCATTTCTTACAAAGTTAAGTGAAATAGGTACTACTACTAGCAACCCTCCAGCTATTCTAACAATTGGTCTCACCATACAATGATAAGTATGTTGTCACTGACAATTCTAATGGATCGTGCTTTCCTGAACTTAGAAATTTGTTCAGAAGTGAATACGAGAAATTAAGTTTGGGGGAACTCCAAGAAAAGTCACGTGACATCATAATTGATTTGTCTGAAGAACAATGCCAAAATATTCAAAAAAATACTGTAAAACAGTCAAAATCCAAGTTGTGGTTTCGATATCGTGCAGGGCGGGTAACAGCATCAATCATGAAAAGATGCTGTCGAACAAGTCTTGGAAAGCCTTCGTTAACTTTGATTAAACAAATTTGTTACGCAGAGAAAACCAAATTTGTAACGATTGCCACAGCTTGGGGCTGCTCGCATGAAAAAATTGCCCGAGAATTGTATGTAAGAAGTAAAGAAAAATTACATAAGAATTTCCATATACAAGGTACAGGGCTTATTGTAAGCAGTAAATATCCTCATTTAGGTGCGTCTCCAGATGGTGTTGTGCAGTGTGACTGCTGTGGATACGATGCATTGAGATAAAATGCCCGTACTGTTTACGTGATGCTTCAGCAGAGGAAGTCGCAGAGAGTACTATTTTTCTGCAAAACGATTCAAACTTGCAACTTAATAATAATCATGCCTATTATTATCGAGTACAGTCACAGATTTTTTTAGGAGACTTTAAATACTGTGATTTCATTGTATATACGGAAAAAAGTTTATTTCTACAACGAAAAAATGGAAACAATGATTTCTGGGATGAAATTTTACCGAAAGCAACAGATTTTTTCAAGGCAGTTATACTTCCAGAACTCCTCGGAAAAGCATGGACAAGGTCTGTTATAGCTAAAGAAGACAAAGAAAATGCCTCAGCAATTAATGTGCCTAATACTAAACAGCCAATAATTGTTCATGTTAATAAATCTATGTGAAAAAACAAAACAATATAAGTAATAAGTTTATTTCTGACAGAATGGAATAGAAGGCTGATTTTTACCAACTATGTGAAAAATACCAGAGACGGGAATCAAACCCGGGCCATTCCGCTTGACGCACGGATGCTCTAACCACTGAGCTATCCTGGCTGATAACCAGCTCGACACTTCTCACATAATATATGTTGGCAAGGTCTCCAAGTCTACATTATCAGACTCTTTTTTGTTTATACATAAGAATCCTTTATATTCTGCTTATATTTTTAATGGTTTTTAGGTTTAAAATAGTGCTTGTTGAAATAAATTTCCTATCTTTAAAACTGCATTTGTTCTGTAAATTTTGTGTAAAAATAAATCATTCATGTTTTTATATATTTGATGTGCTACTTAGATTAAAATGGCTGTTGCTATATTAAACTTCTTGTCGAAAAACGTTCGGTGTACTTCAACACCAAAATTTAAAAAATCGCCCAGCAGGATCTGTTAAGGAAACTGATAAAATAAAAATATGGTTCATTGAGTTTAAATAATCTATTTAAAAAAAAACTTTTAAAACCCAAATTATTAATGTATCGTATCACATAGATATAGTAATAATATATAGATTGATCATTGCGGAGAAAAAAGGGATTCCTTTTCACTCGGGTAAAGACGGCGATTTTACCAAAATATGGCAGTCTTTCCCCGAGTGAATACACACAAATGTTTTAGCAAATAAAATTCATGAATAATTTATTTACTAAAGGTGAATGAAAAGCTCCAGATATAGTTTCAAATTCATTCTTCTTTTTTTCCTTCAATACCACTTAATGGCTGATTCCAAAGCTTTTTTTTCGGCATCAAAAATCTTTGCACGATAATATGGGTATGATAGATCTATATATATTATTATATCTATGAGCACATAAATCTTTTCAAAGATAGAATAAAACTTAATTTGAAAAAAAAAAATTAATAACTTTTGTTTATTAACCAAAATAATTGATGAAATTTGAAATTCAAGTTGGTCTTGTGGGGTACAGGCTGTATATTATATTTTCGTGTTCGTGAGAGAAAATTTAAAAGAATTTGAAAACTGCAATTTTTAATCCCACTTAAAAATCGTGTGACGTAATGTGGAGCAGATTTTTCATTTTTTTTTCTCCTAACAGTTTCCATACAATCTTCTGCTGTTGCCACCTAAAATTCATACTTTAGTTAATTAAAAAAAATCTAATTGTCCGATTGATAAGCTGTTCAATGCATCGGATTTACAAAAATTTTCCCTTTCATTTGCTATCTTATTTGTAACGATGCGACTGATATTTCTAATTTATTTTCTAATCTTTCTGATTTATTTTCCTCATTTTAAATAAATGTACGGTTTCTTTCTTTTTTTTTTTTTTTTTTTAATTATTGTTATTTTGTCGGAAAAAAAAAATGGCAACAATTAAATTATGGATAAAATGTTAAAGTTTAAATGGCTTTTTTATCAGAAATTAGAAGGTTATTATTTTCACATTTTAATTAATTAAGAAAAAACTAATCATCCGATTGATAAGCTGTTTAATGCATCGGATTTACAAAAATTTTCCCTTTCATTTGGTATCTTATTTGTAACGATGCGACTGATATTTCTAATTTATTTTCTAATCTTTCTGATTTATTTTCCTCATTTTAAATAAATGTACATTTTTTTTTATTATTATTATTTTGTCGAAAAAAAATTTGCAACAATTAAATTATGGATAAAATGTTAAAATTTAAATGGCTTATTTATCAGAAATTAGAAGGTTATTATTTTCACATTTTAATTAATTAAGAAAAAACTAATCAAAAATTCGAAAATCTGACTTCGATGTGCACAATGACCCTTCGGGGGGTACCTTTGTGTTAAATCTTGTGACTGTCCGAGCTACCGTTTTCGAGAACAGTGAAATATACAAATATTGCTCACTTAATAGTATAAGATTTAGGCTTCATAAAATTAGTAAATATGAATTCAGGGCACCTGAAAATGTCTAGAAACAAACATCAACATCTCAAACTCTGATTTTTGCCATTATTACAATACTTTTCTCACTATAGCATTCTGAAAGTAAAAATATCAACAAAATAAATGCTTAGTAAAAAAGCACCAACTGGCGTTGCAAAACTTTGAGTAAACACCATGAAATGCAAAAAAATTTGCAATAATTGTTTCGGGTCGAAAGAGCACATGACCCTTCGTCAGGCAAACAAAGTATGCAAAAGTACAGCATTCAAAGTGTATATGTCACTGCTTTGAATGCTGTACTCTTACATACTTTGTTCGCCTGACGAAGGGTCATGTGCTCTTTCGACCCGAAACAATTGATGTGAGTTTTTTTTTTTTTTGCATTTTATGGTGTTTATTCAAAGTTTTGTAAGTCTTAAATTAAATGCTTGCCTATCATGAAATAACAGAAAAATTATGCTCCTCAAAAAGAGCACAACATTCAGGTACATCAATACAAGTCAATGATGAAAATTACAAAATCAGAATTTAAGCGTTTAACGGCTCTCTTCACTTACCGTCTCCAGAAACCCGAGTCAATGTTATTCTAGGGGAAATTCTTTTTACTTATAATTAACTAATACATATTTTTAAATTCTGTTTTCACATTCAGAAAATTCCCAAATGTTAAATTGACGGATCTTTTTTTAGAAACATATATAAATATATATATATTTAAATTTATTTTGAAATTCAAAATGAAAATTTTCCCAGATGTAAAGATTCACATTTTACAGCTTCAAAATAAAATATAGAAAAAAAAAAAAAAAAAACTAAAAAAAAAAAGGTCTATTAATTTAACTGTTGGGAATTTTCTGAATGTTAAAACAGAATTAAAGCATTTATAAGTTAATGAGTTATAAATAAAGAAAATTTCCATAGAATAACATTAGCTTCGGCTTTCAGCGACGGTGAGTGAAGCGGGCCTTTAATGAATGTCTAATACACTTCACTTGGATAAACTTTGTAAATATTTTTAGTAACAGCTGTGTAGCATTATTAACCTTATGAAACTCAAAAAGCATACAATGTCAGATATATACATCTTCCAGAATTTCACAGGTTTTTTCATCTGAATTTGGGGGGAATAGAGATTTAATTATTTACAAGTAAACAAATCACTTTAAAATTATTCATGTAAACTTCAAATAACTTATGAAGCTTAGAATATTGAAAGTAAATAAGGTTCTTGCCAATATTATAAGTAGTAATTTTTTAAAAAAATAGTCTGACTTATTACAGTTATCATTCGTTCTTGAGACATATGTTTTAGTTGATGCACTATAAGAATGGAAAAGTTATTTGTGGAAATCTTCAATCTAGTTCATTTTTTTAAAAAAAAGCTTTTTGAGTTGTGGAAAATACAAAGATCAAAATGTAAGTACTTAACGAGGTTAGTAAGTTTGTTAGTTAAAAAAAAATTAAATTGAAAGAGACATTTGCATAAAAACATCATTACTAAAGCAAATTAAAATTCTGAACAAAAACATTTTTGGACAATTTTAAAATATTTCATCAACAAATAATTTAGCTTCAAACAAAAGATAAATAAATTTTAATTATAAAAGTAACTACACAAATTTCTTTGCAATAGGGAAGAGTAATATAATTTAACAGGGAAGAGGTGCTGCTCACCGCTCCAGGAGCAGTGTCGAGCGATTCCAGCTATGCTAGGCCCCTCTTCCGGAGTTTATTTAAACTCAAAAAAAAAAAAAAAAAAAACTACAAAAGCCGCTAAAGACAGGTCTCCCACGCGACAAGGAGCGGCATGTTCTATGCTGGTAGAAAAGTGACAAGTGGCTTAAGGCTTGTAAAAGTGACAAGCAAGTAGAGCAAGGCAGAGCAAGTAGCTTAAAGCAAGAGCAAGCAGATGTGAGATTAATCTGTGAGATTAGTCATATTCATAAGGAATTCAAAAATATTATTTAGTTTAGAAAGCAGGCTTTTTCTATTGAGGATATTAAACAGCCAATCGGCTGGCCTGGGAGTGGGATTTCTTAAGTGGAAGGCAGAAGTTAAACTACAGTAGTAATAATAGTGATTATGAGTTCCCTCCTCCCCGCAAGGACACAGAGGAGAGTGTCGGCAATGAAATCTGTATAAATAGGATTGTGTACATTAGAGGTCTGCACGGGCCGGGCTTGAAAATTTTTTTCAGGCTCAGGCCGGGCCGGGCTCGGGCTCAGTATTTTTGTGTACATAATAAATGTGTACATTTTGTGTACATAATGACCTCTAGTGTACATAATACCTCTGGTTAAGGGTCTCCGAGAGTTTTTCTCTCTATTATCCACTCGTAGGTGGGGTATCACGTCGACCAAGACGCTCATTGTAGCCCCCTTCAGGTAACACAAACATGTATACAAAAACAAACAGCAATACAACAAGAACTTCAAATTACATACAATTCACATTGACGTAAATTTTTATACATGCAGAATATACAATGAACACACACAAAGTTTATATACAAGCACAATTTCTACAGAATGACATACAATATTTAATGCACACAGATAAATTTATCAAAATATATATATATATATATATATATATATATACTGTACAGAATGGCATAGAATATACAATGTACACACAGGTTAATTCATAAAAAAAAATATATATATACTGTACAGAATGGCATAGAATATATACAATGTACACACAGGTAAATTTTTCAAAAAACTGAATTAAATATATTGTACAGAATAGCATAGAATATACAATGTACACACAGCTTATTTTACAGACATGCAGAATTAATTATATAGTGAATAACATATAAAAATGATAAAAGTTATGCTATGAATATTACAAAATACTAATTTTAGACAAAAACGGTAAACAATACTTAAAATAAATACTATGCAATGTAATAAATAGATTCTTAATGAAATTTGCATCTGTTTCTACAATTATAAATACATACGATTTATGCCACCTCTTCGTCTATTTTTATCACTTTGAAAATATTATGGCCATAATTCTGATTTAGAAAATGGAAAATAATTATTTTAACACTTAAAAATAAGAAAAATATAATGTATAATAAATAATTTATTAATTAAAAAAAAAAAAAAAAAAAAAAAAAAAAAAAAAAAATGCAATTCATAATTTCAGTGATAAATCTCCCCCCACCCCTTAAACTTTTCTATTGCTGCAAATGTTCTTGTTCTAGAATTTTTCATTTCTGTACTTTCTCAGACGATATTTAATAGTTAAAATATTCCTCTACAAATCCAATTTAGCCATAAAATTACCGAAAAAGGATAAAAATAAGCAAGCATTCCCAAGGAACGGTGGGTAATAGGACAAAATGGGTGTCATACACTAATTCAGGAGGTCATTTTATATAAGAATTTGTAAAAATGGTGGTGGTGCCAATTTTAATGCAGAGAGTTATTAATCAGTGCACATATTACACTCATGCATAATGAAATTATTTATAAAGAATAATGCTGAAAGTGAAAATTTGCTAAATCCTATATATGATGAAATTTTAAATTAAACAAATATATTAAGAGATTATATGTAATACTAAAAAAATAACCGACTATGTTGAATTATTATTTTGCAATAATTATACAGTTCTAATTACTTTTACTAACATTTATATATATATATATATATATATATACACACACACATATACACTGTTATTTTTAATGCAGTATAGGATCTGTTAACCAGAAAGCTTGGGACCTGGGATATTCTGGATAAGGGGTTTTTCCGTAATTCGGAACACTTTATTATTATATGTATAAAATTGGTACAAAATAATTTCATGAATAGCAGTGATAAACATGAATAATATATATGTAAACACTTTACCTATTAATAATAAATTCATTTAATAAATTATTTCCAGAAAATAAAAAAACTTTCTAAATTAGAATTTCAAACTATAAATAACAATAGTAATAATAAATGAAAAACAAACAAACATATATAAAATTTAATTTTGGACCTGAGAGTAACATCCTTTCATTTGGATTTTGCAAAAATTTCTACGATATTTTTTTGCTTATAGTGTCTCTGTTCTGATACTAATAGTTAATAAAAGTTTCAAATATTTTTAGCACATAATGCTAAATATTTTATGACATGAATTCTAAAAATAATAGAAATTAATAAAAACTATTTAAAAATTTTATAACAATTACGACTTTATGCATGCGACCTGAGTTCAAGGATAAAATTCATCTGCTATTGGGCACTTTAAGAAGTATGTGTTATTAATGTTTATCTATTAAAAAATACAATAAAAATTTATTTTCTAACCTAAATTTGCAAAATTTTCAGTAATTATTTGGACAAGTTTGTGCTCACCTTATTTCCTCAAAATAACACCGTAGCATTAAATAAAGTAGGTTATAAAACTATAATTCTGACCGCTGTTATTGTATAACTTTAATTCTTAAAATTGACGATAATTAAAAATTTTGGTAGTTTTGGCATTTTGCATTCTGGTTTTCGGAACATTCTGGATAACGGGTTTCCGGATAACGGATCCTATACTGTAACAACCGTTTAAATAAAAAAATGATAAATTAATCAAGAGATCACAACAGATGGACATAAATTGCACAAAGCACAACACACAGTAACAATTTGATCTATTACAGCAGGAATTTCTCCAGTGTAGTCGTCACTCAGAATATATGTTGGCAAAGTAGATGACAAGATTGAATATTTCTGACGCAAAGCACCGATGACTCTTTCAACATGAATCCGCACACTACTTATCTTTCTACTCTCTTCTATTTGACATGGTCCCAATTGTTTCTGTCCTCTTGTAAAAGCCGGAGTTTTCACTTCAGCATAGCACAAACCTACTGCTTCATCTATTAAAAATCCTCTATCAGCAAGAAGCAAGTCTCCTGGAAGTAGTTTTTCTAATATCCCACAATCTAATGTAAGTTGTTTATCTGTTGTTCTGCCCCCCCCCCCCCAAGCAAATGAGATATAAATAATTGAGCCTTGTGGACATATAGCAATTAACAATTTTACAGTATGCTTATTTTTATAATTTGACCACACCTGAGCACTAGCAACAATGTTAGATGGCTTCACTACAGATACCTTAAAACAGTCCATGATTAAAGTCACCCGTTTAGCAAAAGCTTCTTGAAAACATCGTGGCATAGTTTTCTTTAAGTTTTCCCTTTCAGGCCAAATTATCAATCGTTTTAACTTTTTCCACATGATATATATGCAAGAATAAAAACTTCTAGAAATGGTTGAATTTGACACATTAAAACGATATGCCAAATCTGTGAAGACTAAATTGAGTCGTAAATGCATTAACGTCAACAAGAATTGTTGAAATTTTGTCAATGCAGATAGAGGACCTTCAACAAGATCTTCCGAAATTAAATTAAACACTGCCAATAACAATGAAAAATTTGGCAAACCTGTATAATATTTTGTGCGTTTGTCATCATTTGTAAAGGTATCTTCTGAAATTGACAATTTGTTCACTTTTTGTTTTAATTCAGAAACCTGAACAATAACATCTTGGTGTGCCATCTCCAGATTTTTAATGTCTTCCATGGATAAATCTGTTTGAACACTTTTACAACATGTATCCGCAACATCATGGACAGATAACACATCTTCTGTGATAATAGATGAAGTCAAAATAGCATCAGACACTTCAGCTTGTTCTATATGGCTTGAAGCAGTTGGCTCCTGCGAACAGCTTATAGTTTCCCGTTCCTTTATTCGCTTCCAGCGATCCACAGACAACTTTTTTCTTTTATAGCCCATGTTTTGGCTAGGACACCAATCTGGATGGTTAACATCTCGTATGGCAGCTGGTTTACCTGTAGATTGGAAATCATAATTAATTTTTAATATTAAAAAAATACATCATATGTGCCTACATTTTAAAATGACTAAAATTGGAACAGTAGTAGGAATTAAAATTTGGAAAATAATCAAAATTTGAAAAGGAATTCAAATTTTAAAACAGTTAGTAAAACTGAAAATTGACACTTGATTGCATTTTTTGCTGATTAAAAAGAATACCTTGTATACCTTCTTTAACAACTTACAGATTTTTGAATACCGGTTTGAACTACATGAATGCATACTACATCAATACGGTGTCATGTCATATTTGTATAGTTGATAATCCAGCTACTACAGACTAGAGAACAACCATACATAACTATAGTATGCTGCTAATTTCATTGATGTTTAAGCATCCAGTACCAAATTATGCTTTGGCTGGGCTCGAAGGCGGCAAAATTTTTAAGTTAAAATATATTCAAAACGATTTCATTTTAGACACAAAAAGCAACTGATATTAAGATCTGATTAGGTTTTTGATAAGTGATATAAATATCAAAGCTTAAGCTACTCTCCTTATCACAGGTCAAAGATTATTATTTGATGATTGAAAAAGCTATAAAGAAACTATTTTGAAGCAACGCAACTTATCTATAAAAATAAAAGGCATTTATTTATAAATCAAAATGATTTCTATATTGTTTAAGAAAAATATAAGCAAGACGTTAATATGTTCTTTTGTGATAAACTTCTTACTTACTGACGAAAATTTAAGAAATTTGTTTCCCAATGCCACTGTTCCCTCTCAACTCTAAAATGAGTAAATCTTTCGAAAATGCTGTAAAGATCGCTTCCAAGATTATTTTATTGCATTGACAAATCGTGTCAGCAGTTTCACTGGTAGCAGTAAAATACAAAGAATTGTACTTTGGAAAGATGATTATACATGCCCGGTGCAATTAAGTGCCTAAATAAAAATTTTAATTCAGCTTGTTATTATATCTTTATAGGAGAAATCAAATAAACTTATTACTAATTGGTTTCTCCTCTTCCCCCCCCCCCCCCCAGGAACATTATTTTTCATGATCACGCTGGACAACTTATTTTTTAATTATATGTTGATTAAAATATGCAGTTGCACTGTGATTTATATATTTAAAAGTAATGTTTTTTTTTAGTTGTATTATATTTATACACAATATTTCAAAAGACAGGGGGTGGGATATCAAAATGGGCCTAGGGCGCAATCTAACTTAAATCCACCTCTATATAAAACATATTGCATTAAAGAATTTAACAGTATTTGTAATAAACTGAGTAATTACATATTAAAAAATCTAAATAATACTTTGGAAGAAACACTTAATAGTATCAATACTTTTGCTATTTTTCCTTAACAAATATTAATCATATGTACCGTAATTTCGCGTATATAACCCGCAGCATAAAAAATTCCTTTAAAAATAATTATAACCGAAAGATATCCCGCACTAGAAGATACCCCGCACGTCTAAAATCACATGGTCGGCAATCGCTATTTATAATTTCAATACTAATTGCTATTATTTTAATAATAAGTAGGAAAAGATACAAATAATAAACAAACATACAACTAAATATAAATAATAAATAAATATACAACTAAATATAAATAATAAACAAATAAATTTACATACCTATAATGAAAAAGCAAATAATCATAACATAGTATTAATCTTTCTCTCTATATAAATTACTATGAATGTAGTAACTTCTAATGATTAACACCTTTATTCAATTTATAAGAAAACTGCAGATTAATAATAAATTTATTTACAAAATTCATTCAAATCCATGGAAATCGGATTCTTCCGTATCAGAATTAAAATGTTGCAATATCGTTTGGGACAGTCCGTCTTCATCATCCGTATTATTCTCCTCATCAATTTCCTTTTCACTGTCCTCAATTTCATCGCTATTATGCGTTAATGATCGAGACTTCCGAAACAAAAATGAGACTGGTGTTGATTTTCTCGTTGTTCGCGATAGATACCGTCGCACCGGATGATAGCCCGCAGGACATACAAAGTCAGGTTTTTATTATAGATTACTCGCGGGTTATATACACGAAATTACGGTATTTTGATTATAATCACATTAATACAACAAAATTATTTATAATCTATAAATTATGATTTATTCAATGTTTTAGCTTGATTTACAATAAAATGCCACTAATAAGATTATTACATGAGGTTCTTATCAGTTTTTAACATTTTTTGCACATTAAATCTTGTTTTTCAGATGTGTGCTTAGGTGATAAATTTCTGGCAGATCACTCTACTAATTGTATTTTTATGCAGGACCCGCAGATGAATAATGAACGTTCATTATTGATCCAAAAACATTACCAAAACAAATACATATTCCAAATACATAGCCCCATACAATAACATTTACTAATTCATGTCATATGAACTATTAAAACTAAATTCCAGTGTAAAGTTTAAGATACATTTCACCCAACTTTAATTTTATTGGTAGAAAGTGTTGAGAATGAATTTCTGTACTTTATGGAGAATTCATACTAGTATTATTTGTGAAACAAAATTTTATACTTCTTAATTAAAGATCTTATAGAGAAATAATTTTAACAAATAATGGTAAAAGTTTTGCATCAAATTCCTATCCCTGGATAGAGGGAAAAGAATCAGGAGGACAAAAACATTAAATATTTAAACCTTTAGTTATTTTTTCTTCAAACACAGAATATGTTGATACTTTATAAATTTTGTAATTCCTGCAGCAATTTATCATTTAGCAAAATTTAAAGGAAACATTTCTTCCATCGTTAGAAATTCCATAACTCACATATGACCATTAAGAAAACAATGTAAACAATAAAATAAGCTATTAAACATCCTTAAATTTACTTATTGAACATTTACTAAGTTAAATGTATATCCATAGTTAAAAACTTGTCATTATAAATATCTACGAAATTGATACAATATAACTCTATTTCGCAGTCTATTTTTTATAAAGCAAACAATAAAAGCTTTGCAGAACATAAAGAATACTGTTTTAATCTTCAAAATTTAGAGAATATGATAAACAGCTTGTTAAAGGAAACAGAGAGCTAAATTTATCCATGACAAGTCATAAAATAATAATAATAAAATAAAATTTGTAATGCACATTTTAAACAAAATTCTGCTAATACATTATATAGCTTCAAACATTGACAATTAAGAATATATTAAACATAAAAAAGATCTATTTTTTTTTTCCCAAATAAATTAAAATTTACCTGTAATAAAATGCTTGTCACATATAACAGCATACTTTAATTTGGTATCCGTCATATCAGATCGTTTGAGAGCAGCTATCCATCTCTGTCTCCTTTCCATTTTTAATTCCTTAAATGTAGGCGTTCCTCTTTGAGGAATAGCTGGGATATAGCTTTGAGGAATAGCTAAAAAGGAGTTTGAATCCCTCATTCCCCTTGTTCCACAACCTACTGCGGCATAATTATTAGATAATAGAAAAAACAATACGTTTCAACGTGCGTTAACGAAGGAACATGAGCTAACTCATACTATTGTGTGCCCCACAGTTACGATTTGAGCAGACGACACTTGAGGCTCTGACGTCATCCGAAAAAGCTCTATTATATATACATTTCGGTATTTGATTTGCATAAAAGATGCACAAGGTCAACAATGTGAAACAAGAATTTTCTCTTAAAGAAGAAACACAAAATTTGCAGATTCTTTTTTCTATCGAAGAAACCAAGATGAATTCGATTTAGAATACTAAATGCACATAGAGCATGTCCTCCTGACGTCTAATGGTTGGCAAAAAAGCGCGCTCGACTTTCCCGCGCCCCGCCCACCATTGATTTTCCGCCATCGCTATGCTTTTCCCAAGCTTTTTTGCCAACCACTCATAAAAGTTGAGATGTTTGTTTACAAACAAGGAACTGCCCTATAAGAGGCCGTTCCGTGGTTTTTCGTTTAAAACACTGGAAAATTTCTGTACAACACTCGTCGAATGATTCACGTTGTCATGACCTTTCGTAAAACGAAAATTGCACATTTATTCGGGCACACGAAACAAAGCTGAGATAGCAGCAAGCATTCTTTCAGAACAGAACACAAGTTTACGAAAATGTTCGATGAGCACCATCAGAAACGTTCCACTAAGATATAAATTTTACGAGTATCCTTAATTTTTCGGTGGGCGCCAATATAACAGAATGACACCTTAGAACACTGAAAGAACGTTTATAGAACGCAAACTGATTTTCAGTTTTAAATAGGCAGGTTTGCCACTTTTATAAAAGCTGAAATTTTGTTCTCAAACGAAACGGAAACACATTTCACAACACTAATTCTACTTTTAAGCAAGCAGATTTCTTCACGATAAATAAGAACACTAATATTTATCTTTAATTTTTCGTTGGGCGCCAGTGTAACATAAATGGCACCATGATAGAACGTTTAATGAACGAACTCGGGCATTCCGTTATTTAATATTTTAATTATAATAAACACAATTAAAAAACTATATACAACGCGCTCAGTAAACAGAACATAAATGAAGGTTACATAAGACGAAAATAACTTCTTACAGGCCTGTGGCCCATGGCCACAGGGCATCTTACACGAAAAACAGCTACATCTTTCAGCGAGAGCTGACGAACTTCTGACTGACTTCTGAAAACAAGATGATTTCACTTCACTTTAATGATCGAGAATGGCGACAGCGCCGTCTATATTATTTTAAATGACAGGGAAGATGGCTCAATATTGATAGGCTATTTAATGTATTCGTAAGAGTTTGAATTTAGCGCTACAAAGTTCATTTTAATCTTCATATGCATCATATTCGCATAACTTACAAAAGATTTTTTTTTTTCTTTTTCTACTTTTATTGATTCTGGTAAATATCGATAACTTTTGAAAGTAGAAAATAACTAATATTCCATTTATACATAGTGAATTCTTAAAACGAAAATTCAAATATTTTCACTCTCTTTTTTTTTCTGACAAAGGCGAAAATTTATCGCTAAAAAGAAATTTCTTGCATTGAACGCTTTTGAATTCTTCCAAATAGTGCTACCACGAACACATCGAAACGTTTCGATCGTCGAAAGATGACGTAGATCGAAACTCTTTCGTTACGACGGGAGTTTTTCGATAAATCGCATAAGCGGTACTCTAAAGTCATCGATCGAAAAGAGGGTTCGTTAACGAAAAGGAATAAGCTCCACCCAAGCGGACATGACGTCCAGGATAAGGCGGAACTTAATTTGATTTCTTCTTCTTTTTACTCTAGCCAATGAAAATTTGAGAAATATTTTGGGAGATCTCTTTAAACAGTTAACTGTAATCCAGTTCATAAGAATATTTGTTGATAAACAAGAAATCTTGTACTCATGAAATAAATAAACAAAAGAGAGTTCACAGTTATTTACTATTGTATTTCGCATGATTCATTTTATAAACATATCGAAATAGCCTTTGTTTTTAAAAATTGTTAGTTTAAATTATAAACGCATCTAAACCTTCAAGATGTGACATTAAAGTTAGCAGTAAAATTATTGAAGGGCTAGCAATAATTCGTATTTAAAAGATGTACACAGAATTCTGTTTTGTTAAATAAATATATGTCGAGTCTTTATGCTGTTTATTAAAAAGTAAGACGATGATAAAAATTAGCGATAAAACTAAAAAACAAAAGAAAATGGGGATATGTGATTCAATAATTTTGTTGCCTACTGTATACTCATTTTCTTTTATTGAAACAGGAAAATTGCTCTTCAAAATTAGGTTATTTTCGTTCACAAGTCTCAGTAAATACTTATTTAAAAATGCCCTTTTATGTACTAATGAATAAAATATTTTGCTCATTAGTACATAATTTTAAAATTTTCACATATTACTGATCACTTTACTGCTATCCAGGTTCGTATTTCACTTGTCATTTTGGCAGTCAGCCTGACTCATATTTACAAATGTATTTTGGAATATTTTTAATTTAATTACTTTAAATATTTATGAAACTTTTGGATAAGATAGCTTTTTAATAGATAGTGTAGTGAAACAATTTTCTGAACACCCCAAAACATGTAAATCAGGTGAAATCTCGACTTCCACTTTCGATAATATAAAAGAACTTTAAAATATCATTTGAATGATCTATTAAAAATAATTTAATCATAATTAGAATTTGAAATTTTAAAATATCACAGCACCATCTGGCGGTAGAAATTTCTGTAATCTACTGTTCGATTCAAAATCAACAAAGCTTTCTAATGATATATTACTCATGAAATTATTTTAATTAGTAGCAGAGATACAAAATAAAACCCATTCAGGATACCTTAAAATGTGTAAATCAGGTAAAATCTCGAATTCCACATTCGATAATATAAAAGAACTTTAAAATATCTTTTGAATGATGTATTAAAAATAATTTAATCATAATTAGAAATTGAAATATTGAAATTTCAAAATACTACAGCGCCATCTGGCAGTAGAAATTTCTGTAAGTCACTGTTTGAATCTAACTCAACAAAGCTTTCAAATGATGTATTACTTATGAAATTATTTTAATTAGTAGCTGAGATACAAAAGAAAATCCATTCAGGACACCTCAAAACGTGTAAATCAGGTAAAATCTCGAATTCCACATTCGATAATATAAAAGAACTTTAAAATATCTTTTGAATGATGTATTAAAAATAATTTAATCATAATTAGAAATTGAAATATTGAAATTTCAAAATACTACAGCGCCATCTGGCAGTAGAAATTTCTGTAAGTCACTGTTTGAATCTAACTCAACAAAGCTTTCAAATGATGTATTACTTATGAAATTATTTTAATTAGTAGCTGAGATACAAAAGAAAATCCATTCAGGACACCTCAAAACGTGTAAATCAGGTGAAATCTCGACTTCCACTTTCGATAATATAAAAGAACTTTAAAATATCTTTTGAATGATGTATTAAAAATAATTTAATCATAATTAGAATTTGAAATATTAAAATTTTAAAATATCACAGCGCCATCTGGCGGTAGAAATTTCTGTAATCTACTGTTCGATTCAAAATCAACAAAGCTTTTTAATGATGTATTGCTTATGAAATTATTTTAATTAGTAGCTGAGATACAAAAGAAAACCCATTCAGGAGACCTCAAAACGTGTAAATTAGGCAAAATCTCGAATTTTACTTTCGATAATATAAAAGAACTTTAAAATATCTTTTGAATAATGTATTAAAAATAATTTAATCATAATTAGAAATTGAAATTTCAAAATATTACAGCGCCATCTGGCAGTAGAAATTTCTGTAAGTTACTGTTCGATTCCAACTCAACAAAGCTTTCAAATGATGTATTACTTATGAAATTATTTTAATTAGTACCTGAGAAACAAAAGAAAACCCATTCAGGACACCTCAAAATATGTAAATCAGCAATATGTAAATCATTGAATTCCACTTTCGATTCTCATGGAAAGCCTTCGCTGACGATGACGCGAGTTTCATGTTTTTTGTTCACCCAAAGGTGCTCAACGCACCTAAAGAAGTTTTCACTTCAAAAATACATTGTCACCGTGTTCTGAACTATTCTGAAAGTTTTAAATGTCTAGCTTGTCGGGAAGTTACATGATTTCTGAAAATATAATAAACGCTGCCGAAGGCAGCGGAAACCCAAAACAGTTGGCTAAAAATATTTTAAAAAATGCACTGTCACCATGTTCTGAATTATTCTGAAAGTTTCGAATGTCCAGCTCGTCGGGAAGTTACATGACTGAAAAATTTAATAAACGGTGCCGAAGGCAGCAGGGATCTGAAACAGTTAGCTAAAAGTATTTAAAAAAATGCATTGTCACTGTGTTCTGAGCTATTCTAAAAATTTCATATGTTTAGCTTGTCGGGAAGTTACATGATCATTGAAAAATATAATAGACGTTGCCAAAGGCAGCGTGGACCCGAAACATATGGCTAAAAGTATTGTAAAAAATGCATTGTCACCATGTTCTGAACTATTCTGAAAGTTTCAAATATCTAGCTAGTCGGGAAGTAAGTTAAAAATAAATTTTCTGGTTGAATTATATAAACGCTGCCGAAAGCAGTTGGGATTCACAACAATTGGCTTAAAATATTTAAAAAATGCATTGTCATTTTCAACCTTTAGTTTTTATAACTAGAGGACACAACTTTCTACCCGGCTCCAAGAAAAGTAGAACTATTATGTCTGGAGTTACATAACAGTGTATTACCTCACTAAATATTTTTCTTCGTAGAGTGAGCAAAATGTTACTCTAGCATTGGCTAACCCTAGCATCAGGCTTATCTACTGTTTTCTTTTTTACTGTTGCAATTTCCATCTTCCTACTCATGAATTCCACTAAATTCTCAATTCGCAAAATTCGATTCTTAATTCGTAAAATTTTGAACTGCTGGATTTATTTTTTAGTAATTGGCTACTTTTATTAAGTTTTTTCAGTTTTTTTAATGCTTTGTTAGTTCAGGAAAAATTACTAAATAATCATGAAATCATAACCAATCACAAATAAAAAATAAAACTTACAACACACAATCACAGTTACACTGCATAAATGCTGAAAATTCCCAATCGCAGGAATTAGCAATGTGTATGTCTGTATGCTTCGCATAGATAGGGGGGGAAAAAAAACACTGGATACTCATTCCTCAAAATGCATGAAACTTAAACATGTAAAACATTTTCTAGTTCAGCAGTCAGTTAATAAAACTTAGAACATACAATCACACAATATAAATATTCAAAATTCCAATTCGCAATATCAGTAATACGCATGCTTGTGCACTTTGCATAGATGAAAAATCCAAAAAAAAAAAAAAAAAAAAGGATATCCCTATCTCAAAACACATGAAACTCAAAGTTTTAAAAGCATTGCAGTTTAGTAGTCAGTAATATGTACTTATGACTACACTTCGCTTACATGATAACGAACAAATAAAAAAATAAAATTAAATAAGCATCATTATAGATACCCCTATCTTAAAATACAATTTTTCGTTGAAGCAATCAGTAATATGCACGTCTGTACACTTCACATACATGAAAATCAAATAATAAACATCACTGGATACCCATATCTTAAAATGCATAAAACTTAAAAATATACAAAATTTTGTAATGCAGCAATATGCACGTCTGTATGCTTTGTGTACATAAAATAAAAAAAAAAAAAAGAAAGAAAGAAAAAGCAACAGTTTAAACAGTTTTTAACCAACAAAAATCACATTTTATAAACTATTTAAAAAGCACAAAAATACGTAATAATCAAACATATTTTTCAAAAAACAAGTAAAGCAAAAAATTCATGGATATTTAGATATTTTATAAAGTAGAAAATCACAGCTCACTTACCTCTGTTTTATGTCTGTAATTCATGAAGCACCTTCGCCTTTGATATACTCCCCCCCCCCCACTTCTCCAAACTTCTTTCTGATTTAATGTCAATATCTGTCATTTGATTGTTAGGGGGGGGGGGATAACCAAATGACTACTAGAAAACCACAACCCTTTCTTTACATTATGACACATATTATGCCTCATTTCTTTCACTTTAAAACGATTTCTATACATCTATGCAAAACCATTGATTTTAACTTTACATTCTGTTAAAATCATATTTTCATTACACACAGGCCAAACATAAAAAGACACAATTAAACTCTCTTTCATACACTACTCAAGCACACCCTTATTTCCTAAACTATGCCAATAGAAAAATATCTTTCATTGTACTCATCATATTTCCTTAACATTCATTGACGGTAATATTCATTCAGAAATACGGAATGGACAGCCATATAGACTAATATATGTACAGAAAGTACCTTTAACCAACAAACCAGACCACCACTGACATAAACGTCAGAAATATGTCTAAAAATTCAAATACTTTCTTTTTCAAAGAAAAAAAGAAAAGAAAAAACATGCATGCAGTCATGCTAAATAACAAACTTCAACCCAATCTGTGTTACGCAGCAGTGAATTACATAACAGATGATGCAAAGAAGCAAAAGTAAACAGAAAGCTCATAACTTCTACAGAATGTTTATCTAGTGTACTCACGAAATATTCTAAACATAAGAGGCAGTAGAAAGTCAATCTTACCCTAATTTTTTATTTTTCCAACTTTTATGCAGTATTTATATTATAAATAAAACACTTAACCTTTACTTAAAAAAAAAGAAAAAATTCCTTTTTAAGAGTTTGAAATAAAAATGTTGATTATGCTTTGCTGACCCAGCTCATATAAAAATTTACTTTTATTTACTAGCTCATCTTGTTCAGACTTCTGATTCACATAAAACAATCTCATTCTATGAAGTTATTGTCCTGAGAGGTGTCCTAAAATTTATAGGTAGTACACAGAAAATTATTCATATGTGTTAATTGCTCGGAATTCCAAAGAATTTTTTACAAAGAATATTGCAAAATAAATAAAATAAATGAAAGTATGTCACAAACACACATTAATATCGTATATGAAACTTAAACTTCATTTCAACAATCTCTTACACAACTTATGAATTTTTTGTAAAAGTCAGGGTTCAATCCAGGCAAAATTTGGGTCCCTTTTGCGGCCCTTCATAAATTTCTGCATCATAAAAAGGGACCCTTCACAAAATTCAAATTCATAAAATGAGCCCCTGCACAAGACTTTGTTTTATAATAGTGATCCTTTTATTAAATATTTTCATGCTTTCATTTCAGTATTATTTTTAATTAATGTCTTAATTTGGCTCAACAAAACTCTATTAACTTGACATTAAGCAGTATAAATGGTGATTGTAAAAATGGAAGATTAAACCTGGATCAATCTCTGAAAGTTTGTATGTATACAAAGTATAAAAGGTTTTTTTTCGAAAATGCATTGATTATTGCATTAAGTGCAACACATTCACATATATTAATTACGAAAAATTACTTTACAAGCTTTAACATATATACAGACTTAAATATCAATGGAACACACAAAATAATTAAATCTATTAATACTATACATGTATGTAGTCACTGCACTTCACATGATTTAACAACTTCTAATGAAAAATGATGACAATTTCTGATGAATATGTGATGAAACTATTTTCATTCCACTAAATTCTACAATTTTTAAATATTCAGAGTTGTAGACGACACACAGAAGATACCTCATCAGGCTGATTCACCTTTGCTAACAATAAATCTGGAAATTGTTTGTAGAACTTTCTTCGAATCAAATCTTTCAATTGGATTATAGCTTTTCAAGAAACACAGACATGCCATAATGGCCCCAGTTTTGAACTTAAGAGCACAAAGCAAGCATGCCGCATCACTTAAAATTTGCCCCATAATATATATGTTTTATCTAGTTTCACTTTGTCTCTTATTTACAATATATATTTATAAATAAATAAGAAAGCTAGATGCCCAAATGATGACATTTGTGATATTACGTTACAAGAGTGTTTTTATTCATCCAGTTAATATCAAAACAATTTAGAAAAAATTATTTATATACCTAAAAGTGAAAAACCAATATTTTTACCAATAAAAGAATTTTATTATCTCTAAAAGTTAAAATTTAATGCCTCATTGTTATTTAGCTATTTAAACTAAGAAAACTTTACATGTTTTGATAATAGGCAAATCACAGCATTATCTAAAATTAAAAAATAAATAAATAAATAACAATTTTTTTTTTTAATTAGTTATTTTTTGATAATTAACACTTCTGAAAAATATTACCAATATAAAGTTCAGAGATTATTCAAATTATAAACACTGCAATCCGTCAGTGAAGTTTTAAGATATCTTAATTTAAAAATAAATAAATAACCGTGCATATTACTCCGTATGTAGAAGCCAAATGTAACAATAAAAATTATTTCAATGTACATAAACATATAGAGAAAAAAACTTATTTTACCCATTCACATTCACATTAAAAATAAAAACAAACATGTTTCCGTTTAGCAGTAGCAGACGAAAAGTATGAAGAAAAGAGCTATCGTGAACAGTTTCTCAGTAATTCCTCATAGAAAGTGTTTCGATGGATTTACCATCAAAACTTTTCGATGCGTTTGGCTCAGAGTACGAAGTGATCGAAAATTCAAATTCGCATCTAAACATTACGTCAAACTGACGTCACATTCGATCATCGAAACGTTTCGATGTGTTCGTGGTAGCACCCAAAATCCTTTTAGATAAGTTTAAAATGACGTTTTCCAACAAGACTTATAGCAGCGCCATCTCGTAGTCTTAAGGCAAAAAATTTACCAACCATTAAGAACGACGCCAAATTATTTGTGGTAAATTTCATATAATTGTTGAAAATATGAATATACATTTACCTATAAATGCGGAAGATAAGCCGTATGTATCCAAAGGATGCTTTAAAGGATTTTCTAATAAAGGTAATCTCATGAGACATCGGCGCATTCATACAGGAGAAAAACCTTATGTGTGTAAAGAATGTTCTAAAGAATTTTCTCGAATATGCGAATTCAAAAAACATCTTTGCATTCATACAGGAGAAAAACCATATATGTATGAAAAATGTTCTAAAGGATTTTCTGGAAAAAGTAGTCTAAAGAGTCATCTTCGCGTTCATACAAAAGAAAAACCATATGTGTGTGAAGAATGTTCTAAAGAATTTTCGCATAACAGCGATTTAGTGGCACATTTTCGCGTTCATACAGGAGAAAAACCATATGTGTGTGAAGAATGTTCTAAAGAATTTTCTCGAATAAGTAATTTAAAAAGGCATCTTCAAATTCATACTGGAGAAAAGCCATATGTGTGTGAAGAATGTTCTAAAGAATTTTCGCATAACAGCGATTTAGTGGCACATTTTCGCGTTCATACAGGAGAAAAACCATATGTGTGTGAAGAATGTTCTAAAGAATTTTCTCGAATAAGTAATTTAAAAAGGCATCTTCAAATTCATACTGGAGAAAAGCCATATGTGTGTGAAGAATGTTCTAAAGAATTTTCGCGTAACAGCGATTTAGTGGCACATTTTCGCGTTCATACAGGAGAAAAACCATATGTGTGTGAAGAATGTTCTAAAGAATTTTCTCGAATAAGTAATTTAAAAAGGCATCTTCAAATTCATACTGGAGAAAAGCCATATGTGTGTGAAGAATGTTCTAAAGAATTTTCGCATAACAGCGATTTAGTGGCACATTTTCGCGTTCATACAGGAGAAAAACCATATGTGTGTGAAGAATGTTCTAAAGAATTTTCTCGAATAAGTAATTTAAAAAGGCATCTTCAAATTCATACTGGAGAAAAGCCATATGTGTGTGAAGAATGTTCTAAAGAATTTTCGCGTAACAGCGATTTAGTGGCACATTTTCGCGTTCATACAGGGGAAAAACCATATGTGTGTGAAGAATGTTCTAAAGAATTTTCTCGAATAAGTAATTTAAAAAAGCATCTTCGATTTCATACTGGAGAAAAGCCATATGTGTGTGAAGAATGTTGTATAGCATTTTCTGATAGGAGCAATTTAATGGCACATCTTCGCATTCATACAAAAGAAAAACCATATGTGTGTGAAGAATGTTCTAAAGAATTTTCGCATAACAGCGGTTTAGTGGCACATTTTCGCGTTCACACAGGAGAAAAACCATATGTGTGTCAAGAATGTTGTAAAGGGTTTTGTCAAATGAGCGATTTGAAAAAACATCTTCGCCTCCATACAGGAGAAAAACCATATGTGTGTGAAGAATGTTCTAAAGGATTTTCTCGAATAAATAATTTAAAAAGCCATCTTCGAATTCATACTGGAGAAAAGCCATATGTGTGTGAAAAATGTTCTAAAGCATTTTCTCATAAATGTAGTTTAAAACTTCATCTTCGCATCCATACAGAAGAAAAACCATATGTGTGTGATATATGTTCTAAAGGATTTTCTCAAATAAGTAATCTAAAGAGGCATGTTCGAATTCATACACAAGAAAAGCCATAGTGCGTGAAAAAATTTTAACACATTTTCTCAATTATGTCATCTAAAAAATCATCTTCGCATTCGTACCAGAGATAAACCATATATGTGTTAAGGGAGGCGGAAAAAATCGCACCGGAAAATATCGCACTCAGAAAAATTCACACAGGAAATAATCACACCGGAAAAACTCGCACAGAAGAATAAAACTATATCACCGAACTTATTTTTTTTAAACAGCTGTGTAACATACACATATAAAGAGAGAAAGAGTGTTTCATGAAACAGTTATTTTGTTTTATATTTTTGTTTTATTGTTTAACCACATTTACCGCGACAACGGACGTTTCTGCGCAAGTGCTAGCTCGACGAGTTCAGTGCTAAAATAGGGGTGATAATCTTTGCGGCTGGGAGAAAAAGGAGCTTTTAAAATTGCATTTGATTTCGTTTTGCCAAAGTTAAATCTTTTTATTATGATTTATTTCATGTACGTTTAGGTTAGGTGGCTGTGTTTAGTAATCTTATATTTATTATTAGGATTAAATGATTCATTTATTTATTTTTTATAAGAGAAATGAAAATTCAAAATATATATTTAAAGATCAAAATAAAAATAAAAACAGTGATTACTTTATGATGTTAATATTTTTTTAAATACAGTATATTTCTGAATTATATAATAACATCTGAAACAAATTATATAATAAAAATATTGGTATTATATTGATTTTCTTAAAAAAGGAAAAAAAAAATTATAAACACAATTTTATAGTCATAAAAAATGAAAATTATACATATTTACCTTCTAAAAAGTTGAAACGCACTGTTGCTTTTAGTTTTTCCGTTTGAAATACGGTATTCCCTAATATTAAAGACAACTTTTTCTCATTATGTTTTAATAATTAAAACTTAATTTAAAAGAAATCCGCTCATTGCGATTTTCATGAAAAGTAAGTAATACTTAAAATAATGAAAAATGTTCTAGAAGTGATGGTGATAATTTGTAAAATCAGTTTAAATATTGCTCGGCTGAACAGAACTTCACATAATAATCTTTTTTTTTTTTTTTTCTTTAATTATCTCTTTTAGATGACGATTTTTTTTTTTTTTTTTTCATAGGAATCTTATGATAAAATATATAAGTTATTAGAATAATATAATGACAATTACTTGTGAAATCAGCAGCTTTATTTTTATTGATATTATTATTATTATTTATTAACTAACCAAATATGTAGCGTAAAGCACTGTTTTAATTAAACCTTAATGTACAACATTTTAATAACCTGTACCAGGTTTTTCTCTTTTTATATTCAGTACCTGATCGACTGTTTACTTACAAGGGAAGTATGAATCAGTAAAATTGCTATTGAAACCAAACCACGCTTAAATTAAAGAGCATCATCGAAAACATTGGGTACCGTACAAATTTGCTGCAACAACTCCCATGGGGGTAAAATATGCCCTCTATTAATTTTAGTTATTTCTATAAAAGCCAACAAAACACGCAGCATAGTGTGAGCAGATGGTGCAGTGCCTGCGTGCTTGATTTCAGATACGTAGGTCGTGGGATCGAGTCCCCGCAAAGGTGTTTTGTATTTTATTTTTTTATTTCAACTGAAATATTTATTTTTGGCATTTTTTGTTAAATTAAATCATTGTTGTAAGAGAAAATATATTAATTATATTAAAGCAAGTTTTTTTTTTTTTTTTTTTTTTTTCATCGCGGACAATTTAATATATTTTTAACCAATGTATTTATTTATTTATTAAATTTAAAGAAATCAATAATTTAACGGGAAATACTTTTATATTATTTTTAGGTAATATTTTGTTAATGATTACATTCAGATAAAATTTTATTAATGATTGTTTTATATAAATTATTAATTACTAATTTTTAACGACGACATTAATAGCAAAAGTTAATCGTCTGCTCTCAATTGTATTAAATATTAATGCTATTTTTTACATGAAAAATCCTGAATGATGAACAGCTGTTGCTTAACTATTCGACGTCGCATTTAACTTTTATTTCAAATATTTCATTAAACAACTGTCAAGTTTCGTGGTGTCGGAAGAACTGACAATAATATTGAAGACAATGACAAATTTTCTCAAAATGATTTTACTAATTTATAATTAATTTACATCTAAAAAAAATTCAAAATTTGGTTAAATATGAAGTTTACAAATCAAGTAATCTCGACAAAAGCCAAATATTTGGCAAAATGTTAAAATTGAAATTCAAATAATTGTGATCAATCTATTTATATTTCTTGTTCTAATTGTGAAAAATACTTATGGTTCCATGATTTTTCTACTTTTAATCATAATTGTTATAAATTAGAAACTATATTCGCAGATTTAAACATGGTTTTCTTTTTTATAAATAAAAAAATGCATTTCTTAAATTCATTCTCAATACTTTATTAATTATAATACTAAAAAAAAATCTTAATGTCATTAATATTTTATCTTAAATTAATAATTTAATTTAATTAAAAACGTAAAGAAAAAAATTGAAAAGATTAAAAAATAAAATACAAAACGCCCTTGCGGGGACTCGATCCGACCTACGTGTCCGAGGTCAAGCACGCTGGCACTGCACCATCTGTTCACACTATGCTGCGTGTTTTGTTGGCTTTTATAGAAATAACTAAAACTAATAGAAGGCATATCTCACCCCCATAGGAGTTGTTGCAGCAAATTTGTACGATACCCAATGTTTTCGACTATGCTCTTTAATTTAAGCTTGGTTTGGTTTCAATAGCAATTTTACTGATTCATACTTCCCTTGTTAGTTCCGTTGTAAAAATTATTCGTAGCGTAATATAGGGATTCGTTTTCGAAAATGTGATAATAAAGGCCATGTGATTTTTTTTTTTTGTCTCGGATGGAGTGCGGGCTACCAGTGAAATCTAATTTTCCTGGAGATAAAACAAATTCAAAACGAATTATCATCTCAAATCCCCAAATCTAGCAATTTCCTAGAAAACAGGGTTTCTGCTAGGCTTTGTTCCAGAAAAGCACGGGACACCAGCGACTGCTAATATTTAAATCTATTATCTAATAATCAGATTTTTTTTCATTAAAAAAAAAAAAAAAAAAAAAAAAAAAAAAAAAAAAAAAACTCTAACACTATATTTATACATGTATATAAATCATTACAGCGATTTTCAAGAAAACCAAATTTCTGCCGAAATCTTACCAGAATTATTGCCAATTACCAGTGAACGATAGTTTTTCCTGAAGATCCTTCCACTAACATTTACAATAATATATATATATATATATATATATATATGCATGTTTTAGGACAAGGGGAAGGTGCCAAATGCGAATCCAGACCACCTTCGTTTTCAGACATGACCTGGCTTAGTATGAGAAGAGTTCAATCCATTTATTGCGTGGGTTCAATCCTAGTCGCTCTCGTTGTCCTAGCCGTTCGGAGTTTTCCGTGACTTTCTCCGAAACTTTCGTGAATATGAGCTAGGACCCCTTAGAAAAAGCCCACGTAGGAAACTCCTCCACAGGCCTAGAAACCTAGTGCAGGCAATCGGCCTTCTTCGGTACAACAACAACAATCCATATATTTACTTTTTTGCAATGTATACCATGCCGCGATTAACAAAAAATAAAAATAGAAGAAGCTACATTTATCTAAATGCTATCCAACAATTAAAATTTCTCTTAGAAATATTGCACACATTTCTTTGAAGGATTTTTGGGAATAAGGCCGATTAACTGCTGTAGGTCCTAGGCCTGAGGGGGAGTGCCCTCCATGGAGGGTCTTTCTAAGGGATTCTAGCCCGTATTTCGCAAGTTTCGAAGAAAACCACGGAGAATTCCGAACGACTAGGCCGACGAGCACAACCTGGGATAGAACCCGGCACCTCACGTCTACCAGCTTTGAGCTGGAACCGCTCAGCCACTGGTGGACCCATTTCTTTGAAGTATTTCTGCTTTCTATAGTTTTAGAAGTCGCATATGGAATTAAAAATTTTACTCATCACTTAGACATGCTAAAAGGAAATTCATAAAGGATTGATACGGTTTAAAATAATAATAATAATAATGTATGGCTTAGTGTTACAAATATCTTAAAACGAAAAAAAAAAAAAAAAGAAGGGGCGGGGGGGGGGGGTATTCTTAAAAAAATAATAGTAAGTATAAATTTATATTATTATTATTATTATTGTTTTAATTTATGGTCAATCACGCACTTTATCTTTTTTTCACTAACATATTTTCAATAAAAAATATGTAAATATACATATATATTATTCTACATGTTTTAGGAGAGGCAGAAGGTGCCAAATGAAAATCCAGGTCGTCCTCGTCAGCTTAGCCGTTCGGAGTTTATCGCTTGAATACTAGGACATTTTAGAAAGACCTCCCCATGTTTATCGTGTAGACAGTCGGCCTTAATTCGTACATCACCCATAAACTTTTAATAAAGTGTTGGTGCTTGAATTAAAGCCAAATAGCTACACTTGGGACATCGTGAGGGTTTTTCGAAGGGTTTCCTAGCCCATATTTACGGAATTTTCGGAGAAAAAACACAAAAAATACGAATGACTTCGACAGGCGTAACCTGGATTCAAACCTGGCACTTCCCGTCTACCAGATTTGAGCGCAGAACCGCTCGGCAGATGCGTTAACTTGCCCCCCCCTCCCACTTTCGTGTTTTTAAATTTCAAATACATCAGGAATTAGCTCTCAATTAGCTCTAATTTGCTCTCTAATATTAGAATTTGCTCTGGTTTTGGAATCGAGATATAACAAATTTAAAGGTGGGGGGGCCAAGTTAACGCTAGCCCCCCCACTTTCGAAATTTTAAATTTCAAGTACATCAGGAATTAGCTCTCAATTAGCTCTAATTTGCTCTCTAATATTAGAATTTGCTCCGGCTTTCTTAACGAGATATTTCAATTTAAAGGAAAGGGGGGGAAGAAGGGGGGAAAGCAAAATTGCAGATATTGACATTTCGAATATGCCAAAATTTAGCTCTCAATTAGCTCTAATTTGCTCTCTAATATTAGAATTCGTTCTGGGTTAGGCATCGAGATATATCAGTTTTATTGTGGGGTGGGGGGCTAAGTTAACGCTAGTACACCCGCCTTCCTATTAAAAATAAAAATATTTCGCAGGTGCCAATATTTAGCTCTCAATTAGCTCTAATTTGCTCTCTAATATCAGAATTTGCTCTGGCTTCGTTAACGAGATATTTCAATTTAAATCAAAGGGGGGAAGGAAGGGGGGAAAGCAAAATTGCAGATATCAAAATTTCAAATATGCCAAATTTTAGCTCTCAATTAGCTCTAATTTGCTCTCTAATATTAGAATTCGTTCTGGGTTAGGCATCGAGATATATCAGTTTTATTGTGGGGTGGGGGGGGCTAAGTTAACGCTAGTACGCCCGTCTCCCTATTAAAAATAAAAAAAATTTCGCCGGTGCCAATATTTAGCTCTCAATTAGTTCTAATTTGCTCTCTAATATCAGAATTTGCTCCGGCTTTCTTAACGAGATATTTCAATTTAAAGGAAAGGGGGAAGGAAGGGGGGGGAAAGCAAAATTACAGATATCGACATTTCGAATATGCCAAAATTTAGCTCTCAATTAGCTCTAATTTGCTCTCTAATATTAGAATTCGTTCTGGGTTAGGCATCGAGATATATCAGTTTTATTCTGGGGTGGGGGGGCTAAGTTAACGCTAGTACACCCGTCTACCTATTAAAAATAAAAACAAATTCGCCGGTGCCATTATTTAGCTCTCAATTAGCTCTAATTTGCTCTCTAATATCAGAATTTGCTCTGGCTTCGTTAACGAGATATTTCAATTTAAAAGAAAGGGGGGAAGGAAAGCCAAATTGCAGATATCGAAGTTTCAAATATGCCAAATTTTAGCTCTCAATTAGCTCTAATTTGCTCTCTAATATCAAAATTCGCTCTGGGTTAGGTATCGAGATATATCAGTTTCTTTATGGGGGGGAGGGGCTAAGTTAACGCTGGTGTACCCGACTCCCAATTACAATTAAAAAAATTCCGGTAGTGCCAATATTTAGCTCTCAATTAGCTATAATTTGCTCTCTAATATGAGAATTTGCTCTGGCTTCGTTAACGAGATATTTCAATTTAAAGCAAAGGGGGGAAGGAAGGGGGGAAAGCGAAATTGCAGATATCAAAATTTCAAATATGCCAAATTTTAGCTCTCAATTAGCTCTAATTTGCTCTCTAATATTGGAATTCGTTCTGGGTTAGGCATCGAGATATATCAGTTTTATTGTGGGGTGGGGGGGGGGGCTAAGTTAACGCTAGTAAACCCGTCTCCCTATTAAAAATAAAAAAATTTCGCCGGTGCCAATATTTAGCTCTCAATTAGCTCTAATTCGCTCTCTAATATCAGAATTTGCTCCGGCTTTCTTAACGAGATATTTCAAATTAAAGGGAAGGGGGGGAGGAAGGGGGGAAAGCAAAATTACAGATATCGACATTTCGAATATGCCAAAATTTAGCTCTCAATTAGCTCTAATTTGCTGTCTAATATTAGAATTCGTTCTGGGTTCGGCATCGAGATATATCAGTTTTATTCTGGGGTGGGGGCTAAGTTAACGCTAGTACACCCGTTTCCCTATTAAAAATGAAAAAAAAATTCGCCGGTGCCATTATTTAGCTCTCAATTAGCTCTAATTTGCTCTCTAGTATCAGAATTTGCTCTGGCTTCTTTAACGAGATATTTCAATTTAAAGCAAAGGGGGGAAGGAAGGGGGGAAAGCAAAATTGCAGATATCGAAATTTCAAATATGCCAAATTTTAGCTCTCAGTTAGCACTCATTTGCTGTATAATATTAGAATTCGCTCTGGCTTAGTTATCGATATATATTAATTTTATTGCGGGGTGAGGATGAGGGGGGGGGACTTTACGCGAGTCCCACCGAGACTCCTAACGAAATTTAGAAAGTGCCAATATTTAGCTCTTAATTAGTTTTAATTTGCTATCTAATGTTACAATTTGCGCCGGCTTCGTTAACAAAATATTTCAATGTAAAGAAAGGGCGGAAAGCAAATTTGTAAATATGGAAATTTGAAACATGCTAAAATTTAGCTCTTAACAAACTGTAAATTAATAAAAATAAAATCTTTTAATTCTCTTAAAATATGCAATAATCAGGTGAATGAAAAAGCCGACAATAAGAAATTTTATTAATATCAATAATGTTTTATATGCATTAATGTCTACATAATTTAGTTAAAAAAAAAAAAAAAAATTCATATCTAATGATATATAATCTGAGAAACAACATCATGTTAAATTCCATTAGCTATAGCATGATAAATTGGAAAATGGAATGTACTTTGCATATGCACGTTATTACAAATCGTTTTACATTTTAAACACTTTTGTCTTTTACATTCAATAATTTAATTTGTGATTTGGAAAAAAAAAAAAAAAAAAAAAAAATCATACAATAATAATTCTAAGATTAAAAAAAAAAAAAAAAAAAAAAAATTATATACCATGCTTTTAAATTTTCTGTTGAATCATATAAATCTGACACATTACCAGAATAATTACAAATGCATTGTATTCGTGTTCTCAGCTATTCTTATAGTTTCAATTGTCCAGCTAGTCGGAACGTTAGCAAAAAACCGATTGCGAGATTTGTGCTAGACAAACAAGAAAGCAAGTTCAAAGCGAAAAAAAAAAAAAAAAAAAATTGGTTAAAAAAAAAAAAAAAAATCCTTTAACAACAACATATTGAAGCATCATAAACTACATTAGCATTTTATCAATGCGTAAAAAAATTTCAAAGTTATAATGACGTCAATTTTTGTGAGATGCCTAATTTAATTTTTTATAAATTTTTAATGTTCATGTTTAATTAAACATATTTATTTTTACGTCAAAAGAAAATTAACTCTTTTTTTTTTCTTGGGGGGAGGGCAACAATTAAATTATAGTTAATATTTGAATGACTAATTTTAAAGCAAATAGGAGAATATTTTTTTCATATTTACATTAATGAAAAGAAAACTAATCAAAAATTCGAAAATCGGGCTTCGAGGTACTGCGTTGTCATCGTGATCTGAGCTATTCTAAAAGTTTTAAATATCTAGTTTGTCGGGAAGTTATTTAAAAATCGATTGCAAGATTTGTACTGGACAAACAATCAAGAAATCTTGTTAATGATAACATGTTAAAAAAGAATCATTAATTTTGTTAGACTTTTTTTAGCTTACATTCCCTGTCATAAACCTTCTGCCGAACCCGGGTTAAAAACGGAAAGAGGGGAAAATAAATTAGAAATATCAGTGCTACCGTTAGAAATCCAGTATCAAATGAAAGGGGCGTTTTTTTTAATCCAGGGACGGAAACAGTTTTTCGTTACAACTATTAGAATTTTTTTAATTAACGAAAGTATGAAATTTAAGTGACAACACTTCATTTTAATCTTTTCATAATTTCTAGTGCGAATCACGCTAATATAAAAAGTCTTTAATTTAAAAATTTATTTTTATATTTTATTATTAAAGACTTTTTTTTTCTTTTAATCTTACATTCTCTGTCATAAAACTTCTGCCGAATCCAGGTTAAAAATGAAAAAAGGGTTAATAAAAAATGTTGTTCCACCTAATTAATTTTTTAAGACTTTTCTCATAAAATATATTTTTATTTGTACATATTAATTGGATGTTACGTTATAATTTCTCAAGTCTGTTGAAAATAAATTAGAAATATCAGTTCTATCGTTACAAATTCGGTACCAAATGAAAGGAACGATTTTTCTGAATCCAAGGGTGCAAACAGTGTTTCTACACGACTATTAGTTTTCTTTAAATTGACTAAAGTATGAAATGTAAGCGGCAAAGCTTCACTTTAATTCGTTTCAGTCACTTTAAAAAGTAAGTGGCTCGTTACAAATTCGACAAAAAATGAAAGGGGCGTTTTTTCTGAATCCAGGGGTGGAAAGAGTTTTTCCACACGACAATTAATTTTTTTATAAGTAAAGCATGAAATTTAGGTGACAACACTTCATTTTAAACTTTTCATACTTTTTAGTGCAAATCACGCGAATAGAAAAATTTATTATTATTATTATTATTATTATTATTATTATTATTATAAAAGAAACCTTTAAAAACCAAATCCATATAATCGTTCAAAAACTTGCTATAGGTCCCTGCTGCCTTCGTTTGCGTTTTTTCACCCACAATATTTCGAGTAATTGATAGGAATCCCACTCCAAATGTAGTGGTACAATATATTATTAAGTTTAATTTCCTGTCAAAAAAAAAAAAAAAAAAAAAAAAAAAAAAAGATCCATTAGCAATTGCATGGTATTTTTTAGCGCCTTAAAGCGTATTCAATGAAGGAACAGCAGAATCTTCGGTTTTTCACCTAGCAGTGTAAAAGAAAAAGTCTTACGAAAACGTCTATACTTAACCACTTTTAATTAATAAATTGATTCCCAATTAAAAGTATAAAAGGTGCACTTACAGACGTTGCGGACGGTATCGTGCGGTAGATTTTTATGGAGACATTTGACAGAGGAAAAGGCAGACGCTATTACGGTTTTATTAAAAATCTACTAGAATAAACTAAATAAGCATTTACATTAGAGAACAGCGATACTATAAGACCTTGTTGGCCAACTTTGAAATTTAAACAATAGTTGGGACATTTCTAGCCAATGACATTGCTTATGCAATAGTGTCGTGACGGCTATACTTTTACTTCCATTACACAACTACCGTAGATAATGGAAGTATTGTATTCAGTCCAAAAATTCGGTATCAAGTTTTTCCCTGATTTATACGTTTTAAGGTCTTCTGAGTCAAAAAATGCACTTTTTGAAAACTGGTCAGTGTATGTGTGTGAAGGTGGGGGGGGGGTATCTTCTGGCTAATCATATCTCCAATAAAGATATAACTACGAAACTTCAGAATTGAGGCATGGCTGTTGTACAGATGACTTTTCCAAATTTTGGTGAAAATTGGAAAATCGGAAGTGGAATATAGGAAACCGGAAGTCCGTATCTAAAAAACGGCTCTAACGATTTTCTTCAAAGTTGCTACATAAACACTCTATTAAATGCCTTTTTCAGTGATATAGTTGGTTTGTTCAGAAAAATTAAAATCCTTATTATCGACATACCAAATATGGAAAGTCTAGCTGCAATATTCTACGAGTCACCAGAACATTCTGGGTTTGATAAAGGTGTATAAAAGGAGGTCCAATACGCCAGAGCAGTCAGTCTCAGTTGAGTTTCGCCGACTGCTTTCATTGCTACTGAAAGAGCTCTGAGCCTCTTTGGATTACAGCCTTGCGGTGTGTTGCTCTAATACAGTTTGTACTGTGAATTTACTGCTGACAGATGCTATCTAAGCTGTGTTTACTGGTTAAAATGAAGTTGATACTTGGTGTATAGATCTATATTCTTCTAGAATTTTCTGTAAATAAAGTTTCCAGCTTCTGTGAGATTCGCTTTTCATTCTCAGACAGCTCAGAAACCCCAAAGTACGCAACATTTCCGGTGTCAGGAGTAGGGTTGTCTGTGAATGGTGATAATTAGAGGTATGAAGCAAGAAATAAAGAAACTTCTGGAAGGGTTAACTGCCCAGACGAGGGAAATGGAAACAGGACAGGAAAACATGGAAACCGGATTGATGGAAAGAATGAAAGAATTGCAAAAAGAGATAAAAGGTAGTGTGAGTGAAGAAATGAAGGAGATGAAAGACACTTTGGGTGAAGAAATGAAAGCAGCACAGGAAAAGATGGAATCGGGATTAACTGAAGAAATGAAACAAATGAAGGACAGTTTGGGTGAAGAAATTAAATCTAATCAAGACGAGATGAAGAGAGAGCTTTCGACAGTAAAAGAAATAATAGAGGGTAAATTAACAGTGATGGAAAATAGAATGGATGAAATTGAAGAGGAAGTTACGAAGATAGAAGAGAATTTTGAAGAGAAAGCTATGAAGATAGAAGGAAATGTTATGAAGGGAAAAGAGAGTGTTACGAGGATAGAACAGTGTTTCGAGGAGAAAGTACAAGAAAATTTTGATCAAAAGCTGAAAGGAAGGATTTCAGAGATAGAAAGAAAATTAAAGAGAATAGAAAAAGATGTTGAGAGAAAAGTAGAAGAAAAGTTAACCTCCATGCCCCAGGAAGATAAAAGCAGAGGTAAGAGAATACAGAATCAAGAATCAATTAAACTATCTACCTACGATGGCAGTTCCTCCTGGCAGGTATATAAGACACAGTTTTCCATCGTAGCTGAAGCTAACGGCTGGGACTCAACTGCCAAGATAGTCCATCAACAACATTACGGGGCGATGCAGCCGATATACTGAGAACTATTTCGAAATAAGAATGGCATAACTTTGAGGTCTTGACCAGAGCACTGGAGCTGCGTTTTGGAGAAAAGTGTTCTAAGGATATGCTGACCAAATGTCCCCATTTTCTGGGGACAAATGAGGACTTTCTTTTTTTTTTTTTTTTTTTTTTTGTTTTTGAAGGCATTTTTCTAAGTTTTAAAAAATTATAGAAAGTAAATTATTAATCAATAATACTTTACTTTTAGTCCTTATTTATTAGGAATGAAAAAATACATCCATAACTGGATAATTGTAGCAATTTTTAACGCTTTCTCTATTATAAAGGTACTTTGATCTGGTCAGCCTATCTAAGGACTATAATCGCCTCCAGTTAAAGTCCCGTTACCAAAAAGCGGGTGAAAGTTTGCAAGAGCTGGTATCGGATATTCAAACACTATCACACCTAGCTGTCTCCGATTGTTAAGCTGAAACTCGAGATGTTTTGGCGCATCAGTACTTTATCGGTGCCGTACGAGATCCAGAGACTCAAAAGCACTTAGGGGTACATACAAACGAAACACTTCCAGTTGCAAAGCCGTTTGCAGGCGTTCCAAATGTATGACTGCAGTCGGCAGCAAAAGTATCCGAGCCCTAGCAAAAATTCCTATACGAAAAAAGCACACTTAACACTGTTTTGTTAAATAAATCCTTGTCGAATCGTGTTCATTGACTGACTAAGAACAGGATTCGACAAGGATTTATTTAACAAATCTGCATTAAGTGTTCTTTTTTTACATAGGAATTTTCGCTAGTGCTCTGTTACTTTTGCTGCCGACAGAATTTGCAAAAAAAACTTGCAAAATTTACGTGATCGAAATTGCAAGCGTTTCGTTTATATGTAACCCTTACACTCGCCAATGTCAAGGACGTCGGGTCAGAATTGTCATATGCATTAAAGATTAAGGCAGCCCAACACGACTCCCGTAAAGGCCGTCACACGATCAGAGCGGTCTCGTTAGATGATTTTCAAGCTTCTCTGAGGAAAATAAAGAAAAATCTGGCAGACATCACAAGGAGGATGCGAAGTCTTGAAGTTAATAAAGAAGTAAAGAATCCGAAGATAAAGTGCTGGGGCTGTGGAGGAGACGGACATGTGAAGAGAACTGCCCCATACGACAATCTAACGAAAATAACCCGGTTTCATGATCACTGGAGAGGAACTAAGAGAAGGCTATCTCGCGGGCCGGAGATTACCAGAAATTAAAGAGTCCCACTTTGCAATATTTCATGCTTCTTCGATTAGTGGTGGCGAGAATGGACTTTATGTTTATGATCAAGTTAACAACAACACCTGTCATATGATTCTGGATACTGGAGCCAACGTAACCAGCATCGTTAGAACGGAGGTAGCTCATAATTTTAAAGAGAAGATCATTTGGACGCTGCCCTGAATTAAACTCCTGACTGTGACCGGTGACGAAGTCAAAATATATAGAAAAATGATCTTGACCATCACATTTGGAAATGCCAGTTACCATCATATGGCCTATGTAACTGACATAAGAGACCCTCTATTCCTTGGACTTGATTTCCTAAGAAAGTATAATTTTTAATTGGATTTTAAAAATAATGAACTGCATTCACATTCAGATGGTTGGTTGGTTGATTGGGTTTTATGTCGCACTACTGCTGCGCATTGGGCAATTGGCGACGGTTGAGGTGGTCCGGAGATATGCCATCACAATTTTGATACTATACGGAGAGGATGGCTACCCCGCTTCGGTAACCCCCAGAGGTATAATTTTGATGAGGAAATTGAGGACTTTGCGACCACGACAGATCTTACGTGCACCAGCCACCATTAGTGTACACGACGGACGGTCTTTGGCCGGCTCGAGTACCGAATCCGAAATCTTCCAATTACGAGCCCGGCGCTCTACCGACTGGGCTACCGCGGCCCATTCACATTCAAAAGACATAGCTGTGAACAACAATGCAAATTTAACAATGTAATTTTAACAATGAAAATTCAGACATTCAAGAAATCTGCCAGATAACAGCGAAGTCCGAAATCTCCATCCCTTCACACAGCGAGACAATAGTTTCCGGGACACCTCTTAAGAGCAATACTTCTGCTATGGACAGAAAGAATACCCTAATCCACACGATAGCCCAAGAGGAGTTCTGGTGGTTTCATCTCTGCTTGACCTTACAAAAAACATTATTCCTGTGAGAGTCGCCAACATAAACGATAAAGTAAGGACCGTGAAGAAGGATGAGGTGCTAGCAACTTGCACTCCTGTTACATGCATTAACTGACACACGCAATCAACAGAGTCCAAGTCTTTTGAGTTTTCAACAACGAAATTACTCAAGAATGCAGAGTTAAGAATCGAACACAGACGTGCTGCGAAGAAGCTACTCTATGAATTCAGATACCTGTTTTCTTGAACATCTGAATACGTCGGGAGAACGAACATCACCCAGCACAGATTTGACACAGGAAATCATCCTCCAGTTAAGCAACACCCAAGAAGACTTCCATTTGCTAAGCAGGAAGAGATAGCTGAGCTTTTAAATGAGATGCAGAGTAATAATGTCATTGAACCAGCAACGAGTCCTTGAGCTATAGTTCTTGTGCGAAAAAAGGATGGTTCAACAAGATTCTGCGTGGATTATCGTCGTTTGAATGACATCACGAAGAAAGATAGTTATCCCCTTCCTAGAATTAACGACACATTGGTCACACTTGCCGGCAATGAATGGCTCTCGACGTTGGATCTGAAGAGCGGTTATTGGCAAGTAGAGTTATATCCTGACGACCGTTAGATGACTGCAATCACTACGGGACAAGGATTGTAGCAATTCAAAGTTAAGCCATTTGGATTACGTAGTGCACCTGCAACTTTCGAGCGTCTGATGGAGACAATGTTAAAAGGACTTTCCTATGAAGTCTGACTGGTGTACTTGGATGATATTATCATTGTGGGGAGTACCTCTGAAGATAATCTAAGAAACATCCATAAGGTGCTGGAAAAACTCAAAATGGCTAACCTCAAATTGAATCTTAGCAAGTGCAACTTGTTACGTGGTGAAGTAAATTATTTTGGCCATATCATCTCTTCGGGAGGTGTGAGAACGGATTTCGAGAAGATCTATGCAATCAAGGACTGGAGTCACCCCGAAAATGTCCATCAACTACGAAGTTTCCTGGGGTTATGTACAGTCACCCAAAAAAAAAACGCCACCCCCCACCTAATTTTGCCGTAAATTATCGTAGAAACATGCGACTGGTACCAATCAGTTTGTAATAACGTCTAGTTTATAATGTTATAGTTAGATTTCACTTAGGGGGGCGTCTACATATTAAAACTGACATCAACTTCATTTTTTTCAATGGTAACCCCCATTTTTTATAATTTATTTGAATTCTTTGGATCAAATCATCACGGAAAATGGTATAGTTTATATATTTCGCTCAATTTTTCATAGAGTTATAAGCTGTCAAAGTTTGGGGGTGTTAATGTTAAATGAATGTGACAAACATTAAATCATATCTTCCGAAATAATTATGATATTTAAATTCTGTTTTCTTTATTCGTTAGAATGAAGTAACCCAAACATATTCCATGCAAATTTTTGCTAAAAAAACATTTTTTGAATTATGAAAATTATTAATAAATTCATATTTAAAAAAATTATGAATTATGACCTATGTTAATTTTTGCCCGAATAGAACGGGCATCATCAAAAACATGGGTTTCCAAATTTACAGGTCGTTCCTAACATTATTTTTTGAGTTACAGTGATATTTCACTTTTTTTCCTGTTAGGGGGCCGTCACTTGTTATAATCTGTATCCTCCATAAGTAAATGTTTGTATATAATTTGACGGAAAACTATTTTAATTTACCTTTATGTTATTTTTATTGTTTCCTAAGCAATATTTCGATGTTTATTATACAAATTGGCATATTTTTGTAAAGTTATCACAATGTAGGCGAGGGATTGTGAAAGAATTTCAAAAGAAAAGAAGCCCCGCCTCTGATTCGCTGAAACACTATTTAAAAAAAAAGACAAATTTGCATATTCCTATTTGACTCTATATGTGACGCTGGTATGCATAAATCACAATGGTATTTACTACATCGATTATTGAAGACAAAACTTAAATAATTTAATTACAAATATGCAAAATTATTTTGCTTTATATTATAAAGTTTTAGAAAATTTGTGAAAAGGCGTGGCTATTTACATTAAGCCTTGATATGGAAGCTATGTTGCTGTTTTTCGATGCTGCGAAATTTACAAAATATATTCGTGTTAATATACTATACAGATAGAAGAATAATTATATAATATCAACAAATCTTCTTTAATCAATATGTTTATATACATTACTGTATGGAAATGTTTATATATGAATATTGTATTTATTTTTAATGAGAGATATAAACACAAAATACTAAAAAAAAGAAGAAAATGTGTTATAAATTTTTATAAATCAAGCAAAATATATATGCATACTTGCCAACCTAACCCGTAACATTGTTAGTTCCTGCCCCTGTGTGTACACAATTTAATTTTTAGAGTAATTAACTTCAAATACATTTACGATTAACTCATTGAGCGCCACGCGAATTCTTATGGAAATCCCATTCGCGCCACACGTGCTTCTTAGAAGCGTGTTATGTTTATCGAGTTTCAATAAACCCCATTAGGCCTTAACGATATAATCCTATAAAAATCCTATTAAAAAAAAAAAAAAAAAAACATGAAGTAAATTTTAAATAAATTGTCAGTAATTACTTAAAACTATGTAAGTTCTGTAGTTTTATATCATATTTTACACTGGCGGCTGACTTAGCCTAAATGGAAAGATGAGTGTCAGCCACCGATGGCTGACACGGCTCTAAAAAGACTGATGTGAAAAAAATGTACGGAAAGGGGTGGGACCAGTAATCTTCCAGGATAGGTTGACAAGAATGTATATACATAGAGCAATGCCAGAAAATGTTCTTTATTTTTCATGAACCAGATGAATGGTATTTTTTTCTGAATAGTCTATGTATTAAATATAATGCTGCTTTAAATACCCTTTAAATGAAAAGTTTTATTACATAAAGTAATTTTCTGGCACTCTACAGCTCCCAAATGACACACAATACAAAACCCCGCCTTTTTCCAGTGTTTAAAGGGTATTAACGTTTAATATGCTTTATATTCGTTTTGATCTTTCTTTCTCCTCCTTATCTTCTTCTTTTTTCCTTAAAAAAAAAAAAAAAAGAGTTATGTAACATTTTGACCTTTTCAAGTGAAGATTTAGATTAAGGGTAGTCAGCCTTTCTCCACCCACCGTCCACTTCGGTATCTGTGATAAAGTGTAGAATTTTAGAACATCCCATTAAGTAGTAGGATTTATTATTTTACATATTAATGTGTTACACATTATAAAATATAAAAGCAAAAGAATATCGTGGAGATTTATGTAAAAGTTTTTAATAATGTCATGAAAAAAAAATAATAATAATTAATTAAAAAAATAAATAAATAAAAATAAAAAAATCTGTTTTAATATTTTAAAAAAGTCAATTAAAGAAAATGAAAGTACTGCAGTATCAGAACAAACTCCCATTGTCACTGTGAAACGGCTGTGGGAACCAGGTTGAGTGCCGCCGTTTCAGACAATTATACGGCAGCTTGAGTTAAAATAATTTTGAATTTTCAAACAAATTTAAAACCATTCATCTTTCCTTTTTTTTTTTTTTTCTTTTGATAGATATTTTAATATCTACTCCAGCTATATAATTTTCTTCGTATGAAGTGAACTATCTGATGTTTAATCAATAGAAACCAATAAAAATCTTTTAATTCAGAAAGTTCTGTGAATTAGTCATTTTTTTTATTTTATAATTAACATTTCTGAAATTTTTTTCCGGTGTGAAACTTAATAAATAATGTATAGTGGGTGGTAGATCGTGATTTATATTTTCTAAATGTATAGACGGACCCCTAATACATTTTCACGTGTAACTCTATTTAAAATTGATTTAAGGTATATAAATAGGTATGTTTTTCGAACCGCCTTGATCTCAGAAATCTGAATATGAAGTCAAAAATAGGGGTTGCCGTTGAAGAAAATGAATTTAATGCCAGTTTTAATATGTAGACGACCCCTTATGCAAAATTTAACTATACCGTTATAAACTAGACGTTATTACAAATCGATCGGTACCAGTCAAATGTTTCTACGATAATTTACGGCGAAATTAGATGGGGGGTGGCGTTTTTTTTTTTGGGGTGACTGTACATACTACTGGAAGTTCATGTAGGGTTTCTAGAGTTTTGCCAGACTACTTCACAAGCTGACGGAAGATAAACAGAAGTTCCTGCTGACAGAGGAATGTGAAAAAGCGTTCAAGAGACTTAAAGAGACCTTTACATCTTCGCCTATTTTGACGTATCCACAGCCAGACAAGCAGTTTATACTTGATACTGATGCAAGCCATAAGTGTCGGTGCTATTCTGTCGCAATAAGTTGATGGCCAAGAATGCTTCATTGCCTATTGGAGTAAATGCCTGTCTAAACCAGAGCGATACTACTGTACCACCAGGAAATAACTACACGCCATCGTAAAAGACATAGAACACTTGCATAATTACCTCTATAGCAGAAGCTTCCTGCTTCGGACTGACCAGACCACGAATCTTTAACTCTAGTGCTGTGTTCGGATCCATTTCGACCCAGCATCGACATACATGCAATTTTGTATTTATGTAAACTACTCTCCGTAAAAAGATTATATTAAGTGTCATATAAATTTAATTCAAAAATAGAAAATGAAAGTACGGTTATATTGAAATTAACAACTTTTGTCTCGTTTAAACTCCATTTCGTACATTTAAAAGTGAATGTCCATTTTGTTCATTCGTTATGAACACAGCAGCAGGGTTAAAGTGGTTGCTTAATTTCAAGAAACCGGAAGGCCAAATTACCAGGTAGATACACCTCCAGAAATATGACTTCAAGATACGCCATCGTAAAGGGATTCTACATGGTAATGCAGATGCTTTTTCACGGAAGCCCTGATCGAAAGCTGCAAGTACTGCTCCAGAGCCGAAGAGAAATACCAGCAGATAAATCCGGTTGCTCGCCAAGCTACAGTCTCAACACTATCAAAACTGGACCACTGGAGTGACCAGGTACTTAGAGAAGTCCAGTTGGATGATCATGACATAAAGGCACTATTACAATTGAAGGAGACGACCAGCAACAGACCTACCTGGAAGGACATTTCCACATTTAGCCCCATTACAAAAACTTATTGGGCACTCTGGGACTCTCTTTATATTAGAAATGGCGTACTATACAGAAAATGGGAATCTGACGATGGAAGGAGTTTCAGATGGCAGACTTTATTACCAATATCGAATATTCAGATATTCTAGAGTAGCTGCATAGTGTCCCTACCGGTGACCATTTCGGAGTGATGAAGACTCTACAGAAAATTCGAGGAGAAAGTGCAAGGCAAGTGAGGACTTGGATAAATGTTGTAAATCCTGTGATGCTTGTGCAGCACATAAAAGCCCAAAGAAACGAAGCCGAGGAAAGACTACAACGATATAACGTAGGAGCACCATTTCAATGGATTGCAATCGACATCTTGGGTCCTCTACCACGGACCTCCAGTGAAAATAAGTACATCCTCGTCGTAATGGACTTTTTCACCAAGTGGCCTGAGGCGTAGCCCATTCCCGATCAAGAGGCGTGCACAGTTGCAGAGGTTCTAGTGCAACAATGGGTATCAAGGTACGGCACGCCCCTACAACTTCATACCAACCAACGTACGAACTTTACCTCTGCTGTTTTGAAAGGACTGTGTCAAATACTCGGCTTAGGCAAAACTCAGACAACACCCCTACATCCCCAGTCGGACAGCGCGGTCGAGAGGTTTAACCGCACCATCCTGAATAACCTCTCTCTTCTAGTATCAAAGAAACAGCAAGATTGGGACTTGAAGTTACCGTTGCTTCTGCTGATCGAAGTGCAGTCCATGAAGCCACTGGCTATACTTCAGCTCAGATGCTGTTTGGACGCGAACTTCGTCTCCCATGTGATCTCCTGTTTGGTTTTCCACCAGATGCGCCTTCATCGTCCAAGGAGTACATCCAAGATCTTGAGGCACGATTTGAAGACGTACACAACTTTGGTTGGTAGCGGATTAACATGGCAACGGAGAAAATGAAGACAAGGTATGATCTAAAGGCTACACAGCATAAATTCAGGGAAAGAGACGAAGTTTGGTTGTGGAACCCTGTTCGACGCAAAGGACTCACTCTCAAACTACGGTGTAACTGGGACGGTCCCTACACAGTCATAAAATGACTGAATGATGTCGTGAGAATTGCTGAAACACCTTCCTCAAAACCGAAGGTGGTTCATTTTGATCGGTTAGCCACATACCACAGCTAACGGTAATGTTGAAATTTGAAATGTAAATATTTGTTAAATTTTTTATATGTGTAATGTAACTAATTGTATATAAATATTTGTACTTCTTGTAAATTTTGTAAATATTTCTCACTTAATTTTGAAATCTGTATTATTATTTTATTGTTATATGCAACTTAGTTTTTGTATTTAGATTGTTTAGTTTCACCTTCTGACCAAGGGTTGTACTTTCTGGAATGTACAGTTCTTGGGAGGGAGGCAGCGTTACGAATTTGTAAATAATTCGTAGTTATCTTTACGTAAATTCTGCATCTCTAGCTCTTTTTCGCGTTAAGATTGCTAACTTTCCCTTAAAAACGCATTAAAAAACTCCAATAAGGCAGGTAATAGATTTGGCGCCAAATGTGGTGAATTTTTCTTCCTTGGCGATTTTTTTGGCGACTTCGGTGACAAAATCCTTTTTATCGATAAACGAAATATGGAAGGTCTAGCTGCAATATTCTACGAGTTACCAGAACATTCTGGGTTTGATACAGGGGTATAAAAGGAAGCCCAATGCGTCAAATCAGTCAGTCTCAGTTGAGTTTCGCCAACTGCTTTCATTGCTACTGAATGAGCTCTGAGTCTCTTTGGATTAATGCCTCGCTGTGTGTTGCTCTAATACTGTTTGTACTGTGAATTTCATCTAAGCTGTGTTTACTGGTGAAAGTGCAGTTAATACTTATTTTGTAGGCCTGTATTCTTCTGGAAATTTTTGTAAATAAAGTTTCCAGCTTCTGCAAGATTCGCTTTTCATTCTTGGACAACTCCCTAACCCCCAATTACGCAACAATATATATATATTTAATCCTTCACAAAGTAATCTGGTTACAGCTTTAGTCTAGGAATTTCTCGGTGAGTTTTAATAATTTTTGTAATTTTGGCGATGAAAAAATCTAGTGTGAAACAATCACACGACTTTTTTTACCTACTATTAAACATATTATATTCAATTTTTTGGAAATAATGTGACCACCCTAACAGCACAAAATATTCCAGAAACGTAACAATCATATAACATTGAAACATTATGAAACCTTCCGAAACGTTTAAAACTGTTCAGATTACTTTCCGATTAGTTTCAAAAACGTAGAAATGTCCGCGATCGTAATAAAAATTCGATAAGTAACAGAAACATTACACTCACTTAACAGATAGAAAATCTAAAAGGGCGAATGTTTCAGAAAGGTATCAGAGAGCATACTAAAACGAGTCACGTTTTTGAAAGATTGTAAGCTTTTTGCAACATAACTGAAACATTCTGTGCTGTATGGGCAGAGGACATAAAATTGACCTAAAGGAGTCGACCCAAAAAAAATTTTCCGGTAAGAGAAACTTATACACATCTAAAGACATATAAAATAGAGTATACATAGTGAGTAAAAACAAGAATATAATTATAAAATTAAAAAAAAAAAAAAAAAAAAACCTAGTTAGCATAGGTGGACTCTGCTCAGTTCCCCATCATATTTATGTTCTCAGAAATTTCTAGTGCGAGACATATTATAATCATGTTAAAAGGAATGAATTTGACCAAAGCTTGATACAGTGACAGAATGAAATCCCCGCCTAATAGGCTATCCACCTTTCACATCGATATATTTCTCTTATTCTAATCTATTAATTTATTTTATCGGAGTCAATTCCGTTGTTTAGTTTTCATGCTACCATTTCCAATGCAATAATCCTCAAAATCCATATTTATATGAAAAATTTACAATTTCGCTAAGTTGATAAAATCGTAAATTACGAATAATTTACGAAATATTCTTATTAGAATATTTGTATTCAATCATGTTCAAACAAATATCATAAACCACGGAGTAAAAAGACAGGAGAAGAAGGTAACGCTGTAATTTTGTGATGTTGTTTTCTAATGTTTACAGATGGCGCCAGCGTGCAATCCTTCCTTCTCTCCAGCTTCCACAGTGTTATTCAATGGGGAAATGTCTCGTTTTAATTATTTTTTTAAAAATAATATCAATCTGAAAAAATTTCATTAAATAGATTATTCTAACCAACATGTTTTTTTTTAAGAGCCATTTTATACTAATTTTACTTTGAAAGAAAGCTTTTAAAAAATGTCTATTCTTAAGAACCGAAGCTAGCTAAAACAGATAATTTGGGAGGAAGGAGAATGGATGAAATTTTGTAAAGAAAAAAAATAATCTTACTTTAGGTGCAGAAAACACGAACTCGGTCTTTATTTTTCTCCTAGGGCTTTTTTTTTTGTTTTTCTTATCACTATCATAGCCTGTTTTACAACTAGGAACGAAGCATTTATTTGAAACATCTGAATTATGCAGTTTTAAGAACTTACAGAGAAATTAAATTGCTTAAAATAAAAAATTTTAAATGCACTCCAGCAAAATTCTATTGAACACAACAGTATATCCGCGCCGAGGTAGGGAGGAATGACAAGTGGCGCCCTCAATATTTACCAAAAATTTAGATCACAGTTTCGTAGCTTTCTCCCATTGGACCTTCAACTCCTATTAATATTACTCCGTGTCATAAACGTAATTTTCAAGTTGTCTAATGTATTTAGGATCCTCAAAATGGAAGTTTATGCTCAATTTTTCCTTATTCTGACATGTTAAGTAAATCGTAAATTCCAAATAACTTACGAATTTTTTTAATTGGAAAAATCATAGTCAATGATATTCATGCCAGTATCCTAAATAATATTTCGAAAGTGGTTTGACAACTTTACGATGAAAATATCCCCCAAGATTGACGTTTATGTGAAATCTTGCTCTATTCAGCCATGTTAAGAAATTCGTAAATTTCCAATAACTTACGAAATCTTTATATTGGAAAATTCATAGTCATTAATATTCATGCCAGTGTCCTAAATAATATTTCAAAAGTAGTCTGACATCTTTACGATGAAAATATCTCTCAAAATTGACGTTTATGTGAAATTTTGCCCTATACTGCCATGTTAAGAAATTCGTAAATTTCCAATAACTTGCAAAATTTCCAAAGTAGCATATTTATAGTTACTGATGTTCATTCCGGCATCAAAACTGATATTTTAAAACTGGTCTGACATTTTTACAGTAAAAAGTTTCCATTAAATGCACGTTTAAGTGAATTTTTGTCCTATTCTCCCATGTTAAGAAAATCGTAAATTTCTAATAACTGACGAAGTTTTTAAATTCGAATGTTGCAAATGAATAGGGTTCTTGCCAGTATCAAAAGTAATATTTTAAAACTGATCTGACCTCTCTGCGATTATTTCTTCGTGAGATATCGTGTTAACAGACTAACAAACTAACGGACTAACACACTAACGGACTGACACACTAACAGACACCCTACAGACAGACACCATAGAAATTTTGTCATTTTCGAATTCCTCACACCTGAAAACGTGTAGAAAAGTAAAAAAACCGAGGTCGAAAATTTTCACGATTACCTAAGTTCCCCATACCTATAGTATGATGGGGAACTAAAAACTTTTTATATACCATGTTTTCAAATTTTCTGTTTAATCGTTGAATCATAGCTATACGCAAGCGAAGTGTGACGTCACTAACCATCAAAAAAAAAAAAAAAGGATTTCCTATGTTAATTATCCATTGGAATTTTTGAAAAAAATTACTGAAAATTAAGAAAAAATATTTCCTGATTTTAATCCCAATATTTGGATAAAGTTATACAGAAGTTATTGCCTACATGTGTTAGATTGAGTTACTTTTGCTGTAAAATTGATAAGCTTTTAATTTTAAATTTCAAAATTGTGTCGCCCTTGGCGATTTTTGTATTTGGCGATCAAAATCGTAATACGAAAATATACATAGCAGATGTATATTTTCGTAATATACATTGTACGACATACTGTTTCATATTATTGATTGCTCTCTTAATATGCGTTGTTGAAATATCCATGATTTTTGAAAGGAACTAAATATGGTGATATTTTTTTTCTGCCAAGGACGACAGATATCAAGTTTTCCACTGCAATATATTAATATCTTATATCAGACTTTATTTAGACATTTGAAAACAAATTTGACTTCAAATTATGATAGAATATTTATTTTCCTTTTAATTGGTATATTAGTTGGATATTTATTGTGTAAATATAACCCTTTGAAATGAAGTGTTTATGCTTACATTCGAAAATGGAAGTTAGAGATTTTTTTTTGTTTAGTTTTGAAATTTAAAATTAAAATTTTATCAATTTTACAGCAACTAAAACTTTTAAAGCAATAATGACGCCAATTTTTTTAAGATGCATATATTAACTTTTTACAATTTTTTAACGTTCACCTTTAATTAAATGTATTTATTTTTATGTCGAAAGGAAATGAACTCGTAATTTTTTTTTTTTTTTGGCAACAATTAAATGATAGGTAATATTTTAATGGCAATTTATACGTTATTAGGAGGTTACTATTTTAATATTTTAATTATTTAAAAGAAAACTAATAAAAAATTCGAAAATCGGACTTCGAAGTATTGTGTTGTCACTGGGTTCTGAGCTGCTGTGAAAGTTTCAAATGTCTAGCTAGAAGGGAAGTTAGTTAAAGATATATGCAAGATTTGTACCGAACAAACAAACAAGAATCGAAATTAATAAAAACATGGTAATAAGAAAAGAAAGCAAAAATTGTAGTTATTTTTTGAAACACCAATTTCCGAAATCAAAAACGGATCTACCTAATTAGTATAACTGGTAATTTTCTTGTAATAACCACGTTTTACATGAGAAAGGATATCTAAAACGGATTTAAGTAATAATTTTAAAGAAAATCGTTAGAGCTTTTTTTGACGTTACATTTACCAAAAATTGGAATACTCAATTATTGAATAGAAACAATAATTACATACAGAAGGATATTTAAAATGGAGTTAATATGGCAAGTTTGAACAAAATCCGAACAACCGTTTTAAAAGACAGCACTTGCGAGACATCAAATTGATTTATTTATACAGGACGTCTATTAATTTTCCTGGACAAACTAACTATATCAGTGAAAAAGGCATCTAATAGAGTGTTTATGTAGCAACTTTGAAGAAAATCTTCAGAGCCGTTTCTTAGATACGGACTTGCGATCCCACTTCCGGTTTCCTATGTTCCACTTCCGATTTTCCAATTTTCACCAAAATTTGGAAAAATCATCTTTACACCAGACCTGCCTCAATTCTGAAGTTTCGTAGTTCTATCTTTATCAGAGATATGATAGCCAGAAGATCCCCCCCCCCCCCCGCTTCACACATATACACTGACCAGTTTCCAAAAAGTGCATTTTTTGACTCTGAAGACCTTAAAACGTATAAATCAGGAGGAAAAATCTAGTAATCTAATTTTTGGACCGAATACAATACTTCCATTAACTGCGGTAGTCGGGTAATGGAAGTAAAAATATAGCTGTCACGACTGCATAAGCAATGTCATTGGCGAGAAATGTCCCAGCTATTGTTTAAATTCAAAAGTTCGCCAACGAGGTCCCCATAGTATCGCTGTTCTCTAATGTAAATGCATATTTAGTTCATTCTAATAGATTTTTAATAAAACCGTAATAGCGTCTGCCTTTCCCTCTGTCAAATGTCTCCAGAAAACTGTACAGCATGATACCGTCTGCAACGTCTATAAGTGCACCTCGAAACCGAATTTTTATACTTTTAAGTAGGAATCAATTTATTAATTCAAAGTGGTTAACTATAGACGTTTTCGTAAGACCTTTCCTTTCACACTGCGAGGTGAAAAGATTCTGCTGTTCCTTAATTGAATACGCTATAAAATACTGTGCGTTTGCTAATGGATCTTTTTTTTTTTTTTTTTTTTTTTCGACTGGAAATTAAATTTTATAACTTATTGTAGCACTACATTTGGAGTGGGATTCCTATCAATTGCTCGAAATATTGTGGGTGAAAAAAACGCAACCGAACCGAAGGCAGCAGGGACCTGAAGCAAGTTTTTGAGCGATTTATATGGATTATTGTTTTTAAGGATTTCATTTATAAAGTAAATAAAAAATTTAAAATATATATATATAAACTTTTTTTATTCGCGTCATTCGCACTAAAAAGTATGAACAGATTAAAATGAAGTGCTGCCACTTAAATTTCATACTTTAGTTAATTTTTAAAAATCTAATTATCGCGTCGAAAAACTGACTCCGTCCCTGGATTAAAAAAAATCGCAGCTTTCATTTGGTACTGGACTTGTAACGGTAGGTTACGACTGATATTTCAAATTTATTTCCCGCTTTTTCCGTTTTTAACCCGGGTTCGGCAGAAGGTTTATGACAGGGAATGTAAGCTAAAAAAAGTCTAACAAAATTAATGATTCTTTTTTAGCATGTTTTCATTAACTCGCTTCCTTGTTTGTTTGTCCAGTACAAATCTTGCAATCGATTTTTAAATAACTTCCCGACAAACTAGGCATTTAAAACTTTTAGAATAGCTCAGAACACGATGGCACCGCAATACCTCAAAGCCCGATTTCCAAATTTTTTATTAGTTTTCTTTTCATTAATTAAAATATGAAAATATTATTCTCCAATTTGCTTTAAAATCAGCCATTCAAATATTAACTATAATTTAATTGTTGCCAAAAAGAAAAAAAAAAAATATTTTCTTTTGACGTAAAAATAAATATGTTTAATTGAACATGAGCATTAAAAATTTATAAAAAGTTAAATTAGGCATCTCACAAAAATTGACGTCATTGTAACTTTAAAAATTTTTTACTTATTGATAAAGTGCTAATGTAGTTCATCATACTACTATATAATGTTCTTAAAGGATTATTATTTTATTATTAAAACCAACATTTTTTTCGTATCGCTTTCAACTCGCTTTCTTGTTATTTGTCCAGCACAAATCTCGCAATCGATTTTTCGCTAACTTTCCGACTAGCGAGACACTGGAAACTTTAAGAATAGCTGAGAACACGATGACAATGGCTTTTTGTAATTATTCGGGTAATATGCCAATTTTATATGATTCAACAGAGAATTTAAAAACATGAAATATAAAAAGTTTTTTTTTTTTTTTTTTTTTTTTCCCAAATCACAAATTAAATTATTGAATGTAAAACACAAAAATGTTTAAAATGTAAAAGAATTTGTGCAAAGTACATTTAATTTTCGAATTTATCATGCTATAGCTAATGGATTTTAACATGATGTTGTTTCTCAGATTATATATTATTAGATATGGAATTTTTTTTTTTTTTTTAAACTAAATTATGTAGACATTAATGCATATAAAACATTATTGATATTAATAAAATTTCGCATTCTCGGCTTTTTCACTCACCTGATTATTGTGTATTTTAAAAAAAAAAAATTAAAATATTTTATTATTATTAATTACAGTTTGTTAAGAACTAAATTTTAGCATGTTTCAAATTTTTATATTTCCAAATTTGCTTTCCGCCCATTCCTTTAAGTTGAAATATTTTGTTAACGAAGCCAGGGCAAATTCTAATATTAGAGAACAAATTAGAACCAATTAAGAGCTAAATATTGGCACTTTCGAAATTTCGTTATTCGAAATAGGAGTCTCGGTGGGACTAGCGTTAAGTCCCCCCCCCCCCATTCACACCCCGCAATAAGACTGACATATCTCGGTAACTAAGCCAGAGCGAATTCTAATAATACACAGCAAACTAGAGCTAACTGAGAGCTAAATTTTGGCATATTTTAAATTTCTTTATCTGCAATTTTGCTCTCCCTACTATCTGCACCCCTTTCCTTTAAATCGAAATATCTCGTTAACGAAGTTGGAGCAAATTGTATATTAGCAAATAGCAGCTAACTCAGAGCTAAATATTGGCGCCTCTAAAATTTCGTTATTCGAAATAAGAGTTTCATTGGGACTAGCGTTGCACCCATCCCCCCCCCCCCCCGTACACACACACCACAATAAGACTGATATATCTGGATAACTAAACCAGAGCCAATTCTAACATTAGACAGCAAATTAGAGCTAATTGAGAGCTAAATTTTGGCATATTTGAACTTTCGATATTTGCAATTTTGCTTCCTCTCCCCCTCTTTATCCCCTTTCCTTTAAATTGAAATATCTCGTTAACGAAGTCGGAGCATATGCTGATATTATTTAGAGAGCAAATTAGAGTTAACAGAGAGCTAAGTATTGGCACCTCCCGAATTTTTTTTATTTGTAATAGGGAGTCGGCTGTACCAGCGTTCACTTAGCCCCCCCCCCCTCAAGAATAAAACTGATATATCTTGATACCTAACCCAGAACCAATTCTTATTATAGAGAGCAAATTAGAGCTAATTGAGAGCTAAAATTTGGCATACATGAAATTTCTTTATCTGCAATTTTGCTTTCCCCCCTTCCTTCCCCCATTTCCTTAAAATTCAAATATCTCGTTAACGAAGCCGGAGCAAATTCTGATATTAGAGAGCAAATTATAGCTAATTGAGAGCTAAATATTGGCACTACCGGAAATTTTTTTAATTGTAACAGGGAGTCGGGTGTTATAGCGTTAACTCCCCCCCTCCCACGAAAAATCTGACATATCTCGATACCTAACCCAGAGCGAATTCTAATATTAGAGAGCAAATTAGAGCAAATTGAGAGCTAAATTTTGGGATATTTGAAATTTCGATATCTGTAATTTTGCTTTCCCCCCTTTCTTTACCTCCCCTTCCTTTAAATTGAAATATCTCGTTAACGAAATCGGAGCAAATTCTGATATTAGAGAGCAAATTATAGCTAATTGAGAGCTAAATATTGGCACTACCGGAATTTTTTTAATTGTAATAGGGAGTCGGGTGCACCAGCGTTAACTTAGCCCTTCCCCCCCCCCCGAAGAAACTGACATATCTCGATACCTAACCCAGAGCGAATTTTAATATTAGAGAGCAAATTAGAGCTAATTGAGAGCTAAAATTTGGTATATTTGAAATTTCGATATCTGCAATTTTGCTCCCCCCCCTTCCTTCCCCCCTTTCTTTTAAATTGAAATATCTCGTTAACGAAACCAGAGCAAATTCTAATATTAGAGAGCAAATTAGAGCTAATTGAGAGCTAAAATTTGGCATATTTGAAATTTTGATAACTGCAATTTTGCTCCCTCCCCCTTCCTTCCCCCCTTTGCTTTAAATTGAAATATCTGGTTAACGAAGCCAGAGCAAATTCTGATATTAGAGAGCAAATAAGAGCTAATTGAGAAATAAATAATGGCACCGGCGAATTTTTTTTTTTTTTTAATAGGGAGACGGGTGTACTAGCGTTAACTTAGCCCCCCCACCCGAGAATAAAACTGGTATATCTCGATGCCTAACCCAGAACGAATTCTAATATTAGACAGCAAATTAGAGCTAATTGAGAGCTAAATTTTGGCATATTCGAAATGTCGATATCTGTAATTTTGCTTTCCCCCCCTTCCTTCCCCCCTTTCCTTTAAATTGAAATATCTCGTTAAGAAAGCCGGAGCAAATTCTGATATTAGAGAGCAAATTAGAGCTAATTGAGAGCTAAATATTGGCACCGGCGAAATTTTTTTATTTTTAATAGGGAGACGGGTGTACTAGCGTTAACTTAGCCCCCCACCCCACAATAAAACTGATATATCTCAATGCCTAACCCAGAACGAATTCTATTATTAGAGAGCAAATTAGAGCTAATTGAGAGATAAAATTTGGCATATTTGAAATTTTGATATCTGCAATTTTGCTTTCCCCCCTTCCTTCCCCCCTTTGCTTTAAATTGAAATATCTCGTTAACGAAGCCAGAGCAAATTCTGATATTAGAGAGCAAATTAGAGCTAATTGAGAGCTAAATATTAGCACCTGCGAAATATTTTTATTTTTAATAGGAAGGCGGGTGTACTAGCGTTAACTTAGCTCCCCCACCCCACAATAAAACTGATATATCTCGATGCCTAACCCAGAAGGAATTCTAATATTAGAGAGCAAATTAGAGCTAATTGAGAGCTAAATTTTGGCATATTCGAAATGTCAATATCTGCAATTTTGCTTTCCCCCCCTTCTTTCCCCCCTTTCCTTTAAATTGAAATATCTCGTTAAGAAAGCCGGAGCAAATTCTAATATTAGAGAGCTAATTCCTGATGTACTTGAAATTTAAAATTTCGAAAGTGGGGGGGCTAGCGTTAACTTGCCCCCCCCCCACCTTTAAATTTGTTATGTCTCGATTCCAAAACCAGAGCAAATTCTAATATTAGAGAGCAAATTAGAGCTAATTGAGAGCTAATTCCTGATGTATTTGAAATTTAAAAACTCGAAAGTGTGGGGGGGGGGGCAAGTTAACGCATCTTCGCTCGGCCACTGTTAATAAAGTGGAGGTTGGTGATGCTGGTGTGAAGATTAGGTTGATTAACTATACGAGGGTCCTAGGTCTGGGTGGTGTGCCCTCTGCAGAGTCTTTCTGAGGGGTCCTAACCCGTGTTTATGCGAGTTTCAGCGAAAACCACAGAAAAATTCTAGCAATTAAATCGACGAGAGCGACCTCAAGCTTTGTCAGTTCACATTAATCTATAGACCAACACCTAAAGCACAGTGACACTATTGTAATCTTTATTTTCAATAGGGTACCTACCACAGTGCGTCGCAATACTGGATATAAATTTCTTACCTAGATAAGCATAATTATCGATCAGACACACAGGTAAATGAAATAAAGTCAATTTTCAACTTTATTGAAGAAAAGTGTAAAAATCTTGCTGTTTTTTTTTTTTTTTTAAGGGGGGGGGGGGGGGGTGACTACAATATTTCTCGACGCAATAAAATACATTTGTTGCTACCGTGGAAGAAAAAATTGCGCTTCAAAATAAAATGTGTGTTAAATTCTAAGGTACTATGTTTAACAGAATGCAATAATATAAGATTTAGTTGTGTCAAGATTCTCTCTATTCAACGTTACTGTCTTTGGAATGCAAAAAACATTAAATTTGTGTGAAATTTTGGTGTAATATACAATTTTTTTTTTTTTTTTTTAATCTGAGTACCTATATATCTATCTGTAATAATAAAAGAAGATGTCTGTTTGTGGATATATTCGTTCAGCCCCTACTGAACGTAGAAGTACAAAAATTTGACATACGGGTGCTCAGAAGCCTTCCCGAGTGCATAGTGCAAAAAGAATTTTAAAATTTTAATTAGATCCGGGGATATTAATTAAAACGTCAACCTATATCTAATCGAAAAACGATTCGAAAAGCTAGGCCACCATAATTTTTCCCCTGAACCGCGTTTCTCAAAAGAAAAAGCAGAGAGAGAAAATTTCGCGGGTTTTTGTAAAGCCATCCCAGCTCAATGGTTCCAGATATTGAAAATAGGCCTGTACCACGAGAATGATTATTTATTACCGATTCTTACGGTACAAATATTTTTGAAAAATACGGATTTTTTATATTTTGAAAAAAGTTTTAAAAAAGGTCCAAAATTTCTCTCTTTCTCGATCGTCTTTTTTTTTAAACGCCTGTACGAAAGAGTAATAGTCCCATTTCTTAACAACTGGTATATTTTGAAAGGTCATTTAATCCTCTTTCGAACCATATAAAAATTTTAACGAAATACGGATTAGCGATCCATATTTTTAGATTTTATGAAACATCGATTTCTTCGCAAAACATTTTATAACTCAAAATCTTTTAGAGATAAATCATTTCTTATCTAATTATTTATTTATTTTATATATAGATCTCGATTAGACGAATCAGACCTCAAAAGATTCAGAGTTTATTTCAAAAACTGAATCAGTTATAATTTTTTTTTTAATTTTCTGCATCCGTGTACTTTTTCATAAATTCTGAATCGCGCTTATCGCGTTTGCGGATCGAACAATACTTGGTATATTGGTTATCATGGGAACTCTCTTTTAATTTCGCAGACGATATTTCGAAAGTGGAACGAAAGAAAAATATTTTTTACTGATTGAGGTCACGCGTTTTTTGTCTGCGATTAAAAATTGCAAATTTCAAAAATCTCCAATTTTCCTTTGTCGCACACAAAATTTACTATACAGCAATCACATCACAAGACAAACTTGCATTTAAAATTTCATCGATCTCGGCCAATAAACAAAAATTTTACATTTTAATTTACATTTTAACTGACGATGTAATATTTTAAGATTTCAATATTTCAAATCCTAATTATGTTTAAATTATTTTTAATACATGATGCTTTGTTGATTTGGAATTGAACAGCAGATTACAGAAATTTCTACCTCCAGATGGCACTGTAATATTTTAAAATTTAAAAACGGGGATAAGGTTCCAAAACGGGGATAAGGTGCCGGAAGCGCCACCGAGATGGACTTTGCTGAGGTCAGAAATTTGAAAGATCATAAAATGGTGAGCAAACAGGCTGTTTCAGATATTGAAACTGGAAGAGGGCACTGCAGACGCTACAAAGCGGGAATTTACTGCGATTAACTATTTCAATAAAGCTATTTTCACTGTATGTCAATTAGCTGTTGTAAGAAGTGAAACGGGAAAAAGGCGCCGCAGGCGCCACCAAGCGGGAATTTTGTAAAATCGGATTTTTCAAGGATTAGGAACCAGCTGGTCGCCGTAGGCGGCTAGTAATATAATAATCAAACTACATTTTCTATCTCTCACTCAGAAACAATCTAAACACATCATCACTCTCATTCAGTAAAAAACTGAAGGGGAATTATTGTTTTCCAACATTAATGAAATCCTTTCACAATGGGAAAACAGCATGGTGCTGGAACAGAATAAATAACTTGCTTTTTTATCTCTGATATAAATTTTCATAAAAAAAAAAAAAAAAAAAAAAAATTGAATAGAGAAATACCTGGCGGCAAAAGGTAGGGGGGGGGCATTACTGCTCAAAAACAACAAAAGATCAATTGTCCCCACTCTTCCCCCATTAAAGTTTTGGAAAGTCGGTGCCTATGTTAATATCGTAATAAGAAGCAGATTTTATACAGACAAATTGAGCATTTTCTGAAGCTCAGTTAGCTGTGGTACATTCTGAAATAAATTATCTGAGTATGCATTAACAAAGAACGACTAATAATCACACACACATATATATATATATATATATATATATATAATACTTTTACAGAAAGTAGATTAAAAAAAAAAGATGCACTCTTCAATCTTGTGTTCAGGGAGGATAAGGTAAATATTTTATTTATTTTTTGATACATATGTACACTGATGGAAAAAAAAATCCCAACACCAAGAAAAAATTATTGTACAGTAATGAAATTTCAGCAATACATTTGTCTAGGTAACATATTTAATTGATTAAAGTTTCAAGATCACAGGTAGAGCCATTGGCGAGAAGAGCCATTTCAAATGTGAAATTTTGGTACATTAGTAACTGGTGTAACCACCAGAATTTTGAATGCAAGCATGCAAACGTGCATGCATTGTGTCGTACAGGTGTCGGATATCAGTTTGAGGGATGGAGTTCCATGCCTGTTGCACTTGGGCGGTCAATGCAGGGAAGGTTAATGCTGGTTGTGGATGACGCTAGAGTTGTCGTCCAATGATGTGTCATACGTGCTCGATTGGAGAAAGATCTGGTGATCTAGCAGGCCAAGGCAACATGTCGACACTCTGTAGAGCATGTTGGGTTACAACAGCGGTATGAGGGCGAGCATTATCCTGTTGGAAAACACCCCCTTGAATGCTGTTCATGAATGGCAGCACAACAGGTTGTATCACTAGACTGACGTACAAATTTGCAGTCAGGGTGCGTGGGATAACCACGAGAGTGCTCCTGCTGTCATACGAAATTGCTCCCCAAACCATAATTCCAGGAGTAGGCCCTGTGTGTCTAGGCCGCAGAAAGGCCGCTAGCAAGCGTTCACCTGGCCTCCTTCTAACCAACACACGGCTATCACTGCGACCAAGGCAGAACCGGCTTTCATCAGAAAACACAACAGATCTCCACTCCGTCCTCCAATGAGCTCTAGCTTGACACCACTCACGTCACAAACGGCAGTGGTTTGGAGTCAGTGGATTGCACGCTACAGGGCGTCTGGCTCGGAGCTATCCTTGAAGTAACCGATTTGTAACAGTTCGTTGTGTCACTGTGGTGCCAACTGCAGCTCGAATTTCAGCTGCAGACGCAGTACGATTAGCCACAGCCATACGCCGAACACGGCGGTCTTCCCTCTGAGTAGTGCCACGTGGCCGCCCGGAACCCGATCTTCTTGAGGCAGTACCTTCCCTTGACCACTGCTGCCATCACTCATGCACAGTGGATACATTCCTGCCAAGTCTTTCTGCAATATCGCGGAAAGAAAACCCACCTTCTCGTAGCCCTACTACACGACCTCGTTCAAACTCAGTGAGCTGTTGATAATGGCTTCTTCGTCTTTTTAGAAGCATCCTTGACTAACATTAACCCACTACGTCAAATCTCAACTGTAAATAACGATCACGAACCTTACAGCGCTTATTTAAAGCAAACCTCATTTGCATGTTCATAGTGTCGCTACTAGCGCCACACTTATGCGCGTAACTCGAAATTTGAATCGACGTCATCTTTCAGATGTATAAACACGCCTACCAAATTTCGTTTATCTAGCACAGCTCCTTCCTGGTGTTGGGATTTTTTTTTCCATCAGTGTATATGCATTAATTTAGAAGATAGGTAAGTGCTTTAAAAATAGCATTTACAAATAAATAAATGTCATAAATTCTTTTATATTTAAAGAAATGCGAATAGTATAAATAGAAACGTGATTTTAAAAATATATGCAGAGAAATACATTATTAATTACTAGAAAGAGAGGGAGAGAATAGGCTATTTTTTAACTTTCAAAGAAAAAGAATTGCTATTACATTTTGTACTCAAAATATTGCTAGGAAGGCATTCATTTTTCTTGTTAACAAAACTATGCCTAACAAAATTTTTAGTTTTAATGTTTATTAAATGAATTTTTACTTTTAAAAACATTTAAAATTTTAAGCCATTAATGTCTAGATTATTATTTTAATTTTATTGTTTAAATCATTTTATTATTATTAAATTCTTTAATGTTGAAGGGGTACCAGATTTTGGGATGAATTATCTTATTATATTACGGATTATTATCTTTTTATATTACGTTGCGTTCAGATCGTCAGTAAAAAGATTTTCTTCCAAATACATTCTTGATTTGTTTACTTTCATCTCAGGACAATCTCTAGTCTAACGCTTCGCCTGATTGGTTCACTCTTCAGATATGTAAAGTCGTACACGATTGGATACTGGGTTGGACCCTGGATGAGAGTTTGGAGGCCCACCACCGTCTAGTAAGACCAGGACGGACCAGGGCTGCCAGGTCATATTTTTCATACGAGGCAAAACTTTCCATGAAATAGAGCCTAATGGAGCTAAATGCTAATTAAATAAAGCCAAAAAAGAGCCAACATTAATGTTGCCAACTGTAGGTGTTTGTCTCTACACGTATGTACTTTTATCAGTTTTCTGTATCATGTAGGGACGCATTAGGGACTTTTTGGATATAACCTTTCTCTCCTGCACATCCTCTGGATAACCTGAGAATGAAAGTACATCATATGGACATCATCAGCACAAAAGTAGGGACTTTTATCATTAATGAAGGGATATTACATGGCAAACTTTAAACTGTCATGTTGGTGACACCGGTCTACTATATTCGAAGACTCAAATTCAGAGTATTGTCGGGCGACATTGTATTCTTGCTTCATGAACTTTAATTGTTCTTGCAATACATCTTTTTGAAAAAATGAAACATCGGTTTAATTTTTTTTATAAAATTTCTTGAATATTCCATTTTGAAGACTTCGAAATCATTTCGGTTTTAGTGCAAATTGAAGCGGAAGCTTATTATGTTGAGCATGAGATTTAAAGATTCGAAAAGAAAAAGAAATCTTGGAACAGGAGGTGTTTCACGCATTGATCTAATTTAAATGTACAAAGTAAAATGTATACAATCAACCAATAAATAAGAAAAAAATAATTTAAAATATAATATATGTTATTTAATGTAGTTACACGAGTCATATAATGTCGTGTTCCAACTAAATACACAAACACACGTGAAAACGTATCATAAAAATATTTGTTATTTTAAAGAAAATTTCTTTACTAAATAAAAAAAATTAAAAAACAAACAAACAAAATCTCTAACTACTGACCGAATACTGTACATATACATACTGGGAATATTAAAGACATTAGTGGAAGGGACAGTGTCATTCGTGAGTGATTTTTACGCTCATTTTTGAGAAAATTTTAGTATTTGTAATTTTAGTATATTTAGTTTAGTATTTTTTTTCCATTTCCATATTAAAAAAAAAAAAAAAAAAAAATCTGCTCTGTCTTTCGTTATCTTCAGATCGTGCCAGTAACTGTTAAAACTATTTGGTTAATCAAGAATGAAATGTTTTTCATCCGAAAATGCAACATTTTACCATTTAATATTGTCTTTATTCAACTTTAACACAGGCGTTCTTTCCCGCATTAAATGATTATTGGTTATTACAGGTTTTTTATTCATTTTAATATATTATTAATTATTTTAAACATGATAAATGTGGACTCCAAACTTTCGTTAAAAATTACGAGCAAATTCAGCAGCAGTCATTATGAGTAGAACAGTAAGAGGAATTATGAGTCTTCGATCTCTGTAAAACAACTCTGATTTTGCTTCAGATCTCTCACCTATCGAACCAGCAGTTCAACGTTTGATCACATTTCCTTCAGCCATTTTAGATCTTAGAATTTCATTAGAAATTCAGCGGATTGAAATTATCCTTTCACTTAAAAAACACATTTATCATACAGTCGGTAACAAAAGTGTCCGAACACTAGCAAAAATTTCTATCTAAAAAATGTACACTTCATACGGTTTTGGTATATAAATCCTTGTCGAATCCTGTTCTTAGTCAGTGTAAGAACATGATTCGATAAGGATTTATTTAACAAAACCGTATGAAGTGTACTTTTTTTACATAGGAATTTTCGCTAGTGTTCGGATACAATTTTTTTACCGACTGTACTTCACTATGCATGAACGTTCTTTTATTCGAAGAATTATTAGTAACAAATTCGCATGTCAATTGTAATTTATCCGCTTGTAAATTAAATAAAACGAAAAAATCTTGATTGTCCCTATAATTATAAACATCTAAAAACGTGGAGTAAAAATATTTTGCATTTTTTTTTATTAATTTTGTTTCATATTAAAAAATAATATAGCAGTTTTGGTTTTTAGAATACTAGATATATTAAGTGCACTTAGTATAATCTTGTTCACGATTATTTTTACATTAGTTATTTCAAAATATAAAGTGTCCTTATAAATATGAGAAGGAGTGTATGTTCTAATGCATTCTCATTGTATTGTGACAACTGACCAGACAGTTAATTTCGACTATTACTTAGGTCTGAAAACAAAAATCTACATAAGATTTCCCCCCTCTTTCTTATAAATTTTTACCCACTAAAGCCGAAAAAATTAATACAGATATTTAATCACGTCATTTTTTTAATTTTTAATTTTTAATTTTTATTTTCTTATTTATTTATTTATTTGGAAAAACTCGTATTATTTTGTTTAATGTTAGGGAACAATGCGAAATCTGGTATCTTTGTGCTGATGATAAAAACCAAGTTAAAAAAAAAAAAAAAAAAAAAAAAAAAAAAAAAAATCATTAAATTCATTTATTTTTACTTATTTTTATTTCATATTATTGCACGCGCACTTTTTATTCCCTATTTCAAAATTATTTAAAAAAAAACTTTTTCGATATCGTTTGTAACGATACTGATTGTTATTAATTTTCTTTTTTTTTTTTCTAAGGAAAAAAAAAAAAATAATAATGAAATTCTGGCAAAAGCAGAATTTAGTTTAGGACGGAGGACTATTATTATTATTATTATTATTATTATTTTTTTTATTTTTTTTTTCAAATAATAACATCGCTTTCAAATTATTCAGTTACAGTCGGCTGCAAAATTATTCGAGCACTAGCAATAATCCCTGCCTAAAAAAAGTACACTTAATACTGCTTTGTTAAATAAATCCTTATCGAGTCATGTATTTAGTCAGCCTAAGAACATGATTCGACAAGGATTTATTTAGCAAAACAGTCTTAAGTGTACTTTTTTAATATAGGAATTATTGGCTAGTGTTCGAAGAATTATGCTGCCGACTGTATATTTTTCATAAATTTTAGATTTCGACAAATGTCCAACTATCGAAATCGACAACGCAAAAAATCCCAGATTGAGACTAATAGTCCTCAGCCCTAAAAAAAAAAAAAAAAGCATTAGCTATTTAATAGATATTTTTTTTATTTGAATGAAAGAAATAGTTTCTAAAAGAAACTGTAAAAGAAAGGGGAGAGGGAAGTGGCGACAGAAAGAAAAGAAGACAATTTTAACACAGAACTATGCCAAATTCTAATATACATTAAAACTAAATTTTTATTAATTCAGTAAAAAATAAAAAGGAAAACATTGAAGGTATGACCATCTCAATATCGCTCTTTTCTTTTAATTTATTGGACTAACCTTAGGGGTGCGTTCCAGACCGATTTATTGCACTTTACTACTGCGACATTAAACCCAACCAACCAATCAATTATTTATTATCATATTTTTTCTGAATTTGCTCAAGAATTGTCAACATTGGTAAATATTTTAAAGAAAAAATAAAAAAATTCCCAAAATAACACTTAGGAGAACTGAGGTCAAATCCAAAATTTCGGAGCCAGTCACCCCGATTTGGAGCCAGTTCGCTCCAAGGAGGCCAAACTGGCAACCCTCGCACGGACGCGAATCTATTCGGAAAATTTCAAATGTCTAGCTAGTCGAGAAGTTAGTTAGATAAATTTTCTGTTGGAACCATACCAACGCTGCCGAGGGCAGCAGTGGCCCGGAACTATTTGCTAAAAGTATTTTTAAAATGCATTGTCACTGGGCGTGTTCAGTAGAGCGCCCGATCCACGACCGGTCGATTGATTCCGAGCCAAAGCGTTCAGTGGTGTCGACCGATCCAGAGTCACATCGTTCAGTAGCATGGACCGATCTCGACCGGTCGTGGATCAGAAAGCTCAGAAAAATTTCTTGATCCATTGGGTCACGTGATGGATCAAATGCGCAATAGGTTGAAAATCAGGCTCTGACTGACACTACGCAGTGAAAACCTGAACAATGTACATCTGTTTTTGACAATGATTGTTTATTTGTTTAATTAGCTGAGGATTAATACAGATGTACCTACCCACATAACACATACGTTCATATTATGTTCATATTTCATCTATCGCGTCCGAGTTACGTCTATAGACGAGTTTTGAACGTAGATCTCCAGCTCCAGTATGTTCACAATATGTGAAATTTCGGACATAGACGTATCTACCGAAAACGTACAAAATATGGACGTCAGATTAGGCACATAAATTGAATGAAAATTGAACTAATCCAGTTTACGTAAATACTGGAGCTAAAACTGCACCTGTATTCCGCCATTTTATTAATGCGGATGTTGTAATCAAATATAAGAAAATTTTATGTTCCACAAAATTTTGCTATTGAAATGAAATTAATTGTATTTCTTTTATCTCATATTGTTCAGACTGCTGCTCTCTCAACTTTCACTAGCTGCTTCTGCGCCTATATTTACGTTTGTATCGCTTTTACGTCTGTGTTTGTGTTGCGTTGTTGTTTTTGTAATTCTTACTAATCTGAATTTTTTTTTTTTAATTTCATTGGAGTCTATGAAAAACTAATTGAAAACATATATATACTTTGTGACAAAATAGCAAGTTACTTTTGCTGCATTAATATCTTTTTTCAATATTTGTATTAATGTTACACCTTGAAATAATAAGTACAAAACTTTAAATAAACACCATAATATTATTCTTGTTAAGCCTTTATTCTTAGATTAAATTAAAAAGGAGATTATTTTCAAATGCATTGAATAATAAAAACATATTTATTTCTGATTTGATCGTTATTAAGTTATTATTCTAATGGTTTTGTTTTTCCTTTATTAATAAGTTATAAACTGTATTTACACATATATTTGTTTGACAAATGCTTGTTTTTATTTTATTTTTTACCCCGCTGTGTATACTTGTAATAAGTGTAGGAAATGTAAAAATGCATCAAACATTTTGTAAGTAATTTAACTCTTTTAAAAGTTGTCAGTCTAGAAAATTATATTCTTATATAGTATGACAGTTAACTAAAAAATCCTATTTACATTCCCATATGCATGGTAAATTTTAGCCTAATGCATTGATAAATTTTATCAAACTGACTGTGCTGCGTTTAAATATGAATTTCTTTATATTTTAACTTGTTACAGAACTTGCAATATGTATAATTATAAAAAATTTAAGTTTAGACCTCCTTTTTTTTTTTTTTTTTTTTTTTTAAGAATTATTTTAACATTGCTGAAACAATCCTGCAATAATTCTCAGTTTTTTTTTTAAATAGTATCACAATTCCCCCTGCAATTGTATCTAGCTATCTCTTTCTTTTTTTTTCTTTCCATTATCGATAATGGAAAGAAAACTTAAAATTTTTATAATTATACGTATTGCAAAATAGTTTAAGGTTAATATTGACAAAAAAAAAGTGTTATGCAAAAAATAAACATTAAGCACAAAATAAAAGATTTCAGATGGCAAAATTTTCATATTACAGAAAGAACTTTATTGTTCACCTATTAGAAAAAAAAAAAAAAAAAACTGGTTGTTTTTCATAAAATGGATATATAAAATCATATTTTAATTAGATTATGTTACAAAACTTCATATCAGAAAGTACAAATTTAAATTTTACAAAGCACAAGCTTTATTACTTGCAGTATACTTTATTACAAAAAAGAAAAGAAAAAATAAAAATGTACAAAGAAATCCTGAAAAATCTTAGCTCTTATTATTATTAGTTTTAATTATTTTTAGACAAATAAAATTTAGTTTTAGAGCATTAACTATTATTCAAAGTGGGAATTTTAATTTACAAATATGTATAATAAAGATATATACTTAAAAAAAAGGTTTAAACTTCTTTTTTTATTAAATCCTGTTCTTTTGCAATGCAAATCTGCCTTTTTCATAGATCTTGAGACCTAATGGTAATGTTTACAAATTATATAAGCCATTTTTTGCTTTTATTTATTTATTTTTTGCCGATATAAATTTAGTTTTTATTAATCCAAGAAATGAATGTCATAGTAATGCAAATAAGTTTGACAATTAAGATTTATTATTTATAGAAAATGTGGATTTTATTCAAAAATAAGTCAGCATTCTAAAATGCTAACCATGCACTATTTTTAATACACAGTCTGTCACTTACACATTATTTATTAATTAATTAATATTAGTTTTTTTTAATTTATTTTAAACATTGAAGCAATTGTTATTTTTTTAAATACACTTATTTAAAAATGTAATTTCATGTTCTGAAATAAGATTTTGATTTTTCGAAATTTTTTGAAATGTGCTATAATATAATCATCTAACTGTGATTGCAAAGTATCAAATATTCTTTTTAAGTTTTAGTCTTCATAGTAATACTGACAGTTTTATCAATTGCATTAATAAATAAAAAATTACATAGTTATATATGGTTCAGGGAAGTAATTTTCCATAAAAGAATGAAATAAAAATTTAACTGCTATTGATTTTGCTATAGTAAATTTCATTTTTAATCCAAAAGCGAATTATGGATTAAAGGTCTTGCAAATTTGAAAGACTTAACTGTATTCATAAACATAAATATCTTATTTATAAAATCAACATTTTTACATATTAAATTATAAGTAAAAATATGGGTCTTTGACGGTTTTGACAGAATGTTTTTGACATACTTTTTAAACATTCAAAAACTATCAAGCGTCAAAAACTTACCAACCCTGGATATGATAGCTATGCATTAACTGCGTAAAAATTATATATTTTTAGATTTATGTAAAGAGAAAAATTTCATACAGAAATAAAGAGGTCCCCCAAACATTTCATGTTACAAGTAATTCACGTTAAGTGTGTTCATGTTAATGAGGCGAGGTTCGATTGTAATAAATACAAAAATTTGGATAAAATCCATAAAATGAGAGAGACTCAAGTTTCTTGCATTTTATGATGTTTATCCAAAGTTTTGTACTTATTATTTCAAAACATTAGTTTTATGGTACTATTTATTAATGAAGCTCGAATGTTTTTCAAAAGTTATTATACTGACAAATTTTCAAGAGAATCGCCACATGGAAACAAAATAGCAGGAGCAAGCTGCTGATTAAACTAATTCACGATGTTTGTCAGATAAGTTTACTGTTCGACTTTGATTCGAATAAATTCAATATTTCAAAACTACTCTTTCAAAAGTTAGTTACACCGAATAGTGATTTTTGCTGAATAACGAATACAGAACATTCTGTATTCTTCCGAATACTTAAAATATTTTTACTAATTTCAATATTTTAATTTAAAATTTAACTCGACTATTCAGTCTGTCAAATATCAAGATATTCAGCTCACCTGTCGAATATCAAATATTCGGTGCAACTTTGGTTATTGTCATAACAAATTTTCAACTAACAGCCTGATTTTAAGTAGCCTTCACCTGGAAATAAAATGGCAGAGCAAGTTACTCACTTTATTAATCCAAAATAAATTCACTGTCCAACTTTTGTGTAAAACAGCTCAGTATTTCCAAAATTGTTGTGATGAAAAATTTTCAGGTAGAAGTCTTAAAGTACACCTAATACTGCTTTGTTAAATAAATCCTTGTCGAGTCATGTTCTTAGTGATTAAGAAAATGACTCGCAAGGATTTGTTTAACAAAGCAGTATTAAGTGTACTTTTTTTTACTTATGAATTATTGCTAGTGCTTTAATAATTTTGCTGCCGACTGTAAGTTTACTGTCCAACTTTGGTTCAAATTGATTCTGTGTTTCAAAAATTATCTAGATAATAAATTTTCAAGTGGTAGCTTGATTTCAAGTGGCCCTGTTACAGTCAGCAGCAAAATTATTGAAGCATACATCCACATTTTTTATTTATTTTTTAGTTTGATCGTTAATTTTCATCATCAACTTACTTTTTTATAAGCAGCATAAGACTAAGATTATGACTCGACAAATATTTACTTAAAAAACAGTATTAAGTACTCATCTTTTAAATAGGAATTATTACTAGTGCTTCAGTAATTTTGCTGCTGACTGTATGGATTGTAATTTATAAATAAATAAACATATATATATATATATATATCGGTGGATAATTTCTGTGAAACTGTAACTCTCTCACTTCGATATACTGAAAAAGAGTTTATTCATTTAACTGTTGATTTATTTACAAAACATTTTCAAGAAATTATTGTGGCTGTTAAATGGCAGTCTTTTATACTTGAAAATGCAATAACTGGTAATGAAATAATTAAAATTATGTAAGGATGAATGCAAGAATGAGCTTAAATTCATGCACTTATCTTCATTCTATAAGAAATGAGATATGCAATAAACAGAATGTTAAAACTCTTGGTATAAATTTAAAAGTAAGATAAAGGCAACAATACATACAAAAGACTTTATACAAAATATACAAAACTTATTCATGCGGTGATGCACTATTATTCACTTTCTGATTTTGAATAAGTACATGTTTATTAAAAAAGGAAAAATCTGGAGTGACTCCGCTGTACTTTTAAAACATGTAATTAACGGTTGTTTAGATAAATTAAAATAAGAAATGTCGTTAAATAATAAAACAGAAAAATGTAATAGAGTGTTCGAATAATTATATACACTATACAAAATACTATATACAAAAAGGTATAGTTCTATTTAATTTCAAGATACTTTATAAAACAATGATTTTTCTTGCCAGGTTAATTCAAACAAATTTAATTAAAATATTTTATTTGGATTTATTTATGAAATTCAAGAAATTATTTTACTGCTTTAAGTTTGCTTTTTCCATGTATCAAGGGAGAATTAATGTCTAAAAAAAAATAAAATAAATAAATAAATAAAATAAAATAAATAATAAATAAAAATATTTTATTTATATATTTGTACATGGAAAATGAAAGATTAATGTAGGGACTCTGAAAAGAATTTGAATACAATGTTGTTTAAAGCATATTTTAATATATTTCCATGCTGCACAACAGAATGAAAGTAACATTATTTAGATCCACAAAAGCATGTTTCCTACAGAATGTAAACTATTACTTATGATTGGTTTACAGAGTGCAAAAAAAATTTTCAGGTACATTGTGGGATAAATAGAAGGTTAAATGATGATTTTTTTCCCCCAGTAAAATATTGTTTATTTATTCACACAGATTAAATATACAAGGTGTCCCAAAAAGATTGAAACATGGTTTGTTTATCTGTTAGAGATCAGAGGGAAATGTAAATTGCAAAAGTATACAAAAAACGATTGGAAATAAAACTATGCTAGTAAAAATGTCTTCCTGTTAATTTAAAAAAAATTACTTTTTAAAATTTTTCTACGAACCCTCTAGACAAATTTTGTCGATTAGAAAGTTTTTATTTTCAATGCAACAACATCACTGCAAAAAACCGCATTCTTGTATCTTTAAAACTGAATGAATTATACTTAATTGAAAACTGAGGGACCATATATAAAAATAGAAATGTAAATTTGTGACATGATATAAAAAATAAAATAAAATGTATTACGTGACTTGATCGTGAATCAATCCAACATACTCAAGAATTGTTTCAATGCAAATGCTATGATACATTTTATCTTTTTATAATATGTCACAAATTTACATTTTTATTTTGATATATGGTCCCTCAGTTTTCAATTAAGTATAATTCATTCAGTTTTAAAGATACGAGAATGCAGGTTTTTGTAGTGATGTTGTTGCATCGAAAATAAAAACTTTCTAATTGACAAAATTTGTCTAGAGGGGTCGTATAAAAATTTAAAAAATGTAATTTTTTGAAAATTAAGAGGAAGATATTTTTACTAGCGTAGTTTTATTTCCTATCTTATTAAATACACTTTTGCAATTTACATTACCCTCTCATCTCTAACAGGTAAAGAATTAAACCGCGTTTCAATCTTTTTGGGACATCCTGTGTATGCAGAAAACTCTTAAATGGAATATGAATTAACCCTTTGCATTCAAGAGGTAAAAAGTTTTAATAAATTGTGTGTGAAATCATTTATGTTAATGATAAGTAATTCAGCATATAAGAGAAAAATTGCTTTGTGCTGTTGGTTCGCCGAAGCGAAAAAGTCTTCGAGTGCAAAGGGTTAATACATATAAATTAGCAAGCATTTTGCATTTTCCCATGAAAAAACTGTGGAACATGTAAAATATAGAAAATAAAAGAAAATATTTATTTAAGTGGCACTTTGCTAAAAGAATATTAAAAAGCGTAAATTTATTAAAAATATTTTTAAATGAAAAGACACATTAATTTTTACAAAAATGACCTGGCCAGTGCTCAAACCAGAGTTCTTTAAAAAAAAAAAAACATGCCTTAGCATATGTTCACCATACTTCTAAAGAATGAGGTTTTTTGGAGGAAATGTTTAACTTCATTATTAAAAATTAAGTAATGAATAATTTCATGTGTAACTGTTATGCCGATTTTTGCTGAACAAGGATAAAAAGTGAGTAAAGCCTGGGGCACACAAGTCAGCGCAACTTCTTCTGTTTATTTTTCATTCTAGTAAAAATTTGTTTGGCCTTTATTTTAAACATGCGTAAAGTATATAAACAAAGTTATGACTCATGGGGATACATCACAAATCGTCGAGGGCACCCAAAGCTCCTGTTATCCTATGGGTGAAATTGTTTATAGAATTGCACATTACCTAAATATTACTTCTAAATTCCATTTTCACATTCTAAAAATACACAACCATTAAATTAGTACTCCCTTTTAAAGTTTTAAAAAATCAATTTTTGAGAACGAGTACGAATATAACAGTTGTAAATTTTCTGAATGTGAAAACAAAATTTCAAATAGGTAAACAATAATTCTATAAACAAATTTCACCATAGACTTACATGGGATTTGGTAATTCTGATTACAGATGGGAAGTCGCAAAGGAGTGAGCAACTTCAACTTTTCCTTTCCATCACAATGTGATTATATTTTTTAAAAAAGATCACTTGTAATTCTGTATCTTCACATAAAGAAAAGATGAAACTTAGGCAAGTGAAATATTGAATGAGGACATCACTCTTAGTGGAATAATAGTTCATTGGGCCAAAGGAACTAAGTTTGAATCCTAGCTAGATTTCATAAAAAATGACTTGCATACATGGGTGCTGGAAATGAAGGAAATTTAAAAATATAAAATATTTTGTGCGGAAAAATAAATCGCATGGGAAGTTTTTTTCCCTCTCCTTATGCCATACTTAAGATAACTTAAAAAAATAATATTTTAAAGCTTTTTAATTATTAAATTATATATATATATATATAATAGTTTACAGCTTTAAAATGTCTGTGGATTTACAGAAAGCCCATTATGTAGATTTTTCTTAAACTAATATGCGACACTAATATTAGGTTTATAAAAAAAGATAGTGAGTGCGATCTTTTTTTTTTTCCTCTCTCCTTTTGTCTCAATCAAGATAACTTTAAAAATAATATTTTAAAGCTTTTTAATTATTAAATTATATATATATATATATATATATATATATATATATATAAGTTTAAAGCTTTAAAATAATTTTTTGGACTTTTTCTGTATATTCCACAGAAAGCTCATTATGTAGATTTTGCTTAGAATGACAGAGACACCAAGTATTAGGTTATAAAAAAAAAAAAAAAAACACTCTCTAAGGATTTCATTCTGCCAGCATCTTTGTTTAACACCTTCAAGCCAGCGTGGTACACCGGTGGGTCGCAGAAAAAGTATCCGAGCACTAGCAATAATCCTTGTCCAAAAATAGTACACTTAATACTGCTTTGTTAAATAAATCCTTGTCGAGTCATGATCTTAGTCAGTCTAAGAACATGATTCGACTAGGATTTATTGAACAAAACAGTTTTAAGTATACTGTTTTGATATCGGAATTATTGGCTAGTGCTCAGATACTTTTGAGAAGAATGCGCCGGCGTGAACGTGTTAAATAAATCTAAAAATAACATGGGTAATTTAATTTAGAAATTTATTCATCAACCATGAAAGTTCATTTCAGAAAATTTTGGAGTGGAAGGTTGATTTTTTTTTAATACCAACTATGTGAAAAATACCAGAGCCGGGAATCGAACCCGTGCCATCATCTTTTTGGAAGGCCCGGGTTCGATTTCCAGCTCTGGTATTTTTCACATAGTTGGTATTTAAAAAAAAAAAAAAAAAAAAAAAAAATCAGCCTTCCACTCCAAAATTTTCTGAAATGAACTAACATGGGTAATTTTTAGACTTAATATGAACGAAAGTGGACATGTCTATATTATGTTCACGTATGCCCATTTTACGTTATTTTGTTAAGCTAAAAGACGTACTTATTACGTAAAAGGTGGGGACATTTCAACATAATATCTACAAAATCTGATGAAATATAGACTGAATCTGGCTGTAATATGGACATGTCTATATTATGTTCACTATACATCTATTTTACGTTATTTTTTTTCAGCTAAAAGACGTACATAAGACGTAACAGGTGAGGACATTTCTACATAATATCTACAAAATCTGATGAAATATAGACTGAATCTGGCTGTAATATGGACATGTCTATATATCCAGATTACGTATTTTGACTTAATCTAGACGAATTTGTGTTGTCTGGGCCTATATATATGCATTGTTTGTGCTGTAGAAAATAAGGTAAGTAATTCCATAAAATTCTAAACTATATTATGTTTATTTATTTATTGTGTAAAAAGGATTTTTTACGTAATAACGATTTTCGATACGTAATTTCTTTTATTGATGAACGTAACATTTAATCATAAAATTAAAACAAAAATTTACACAATTTTAATTGAAACAAAAATACATTTTTTTTTTTTTAATTCGGACGCTATCATATTTTGTTAATTTAATATATTAAAATAAGCTGGGGAAAATTAATTATTTCTTTTTTTTTTTTTTTTTTTTTTTAGACAAAACTTTTCATTCATGCGATTTTTTTTTTACGAATAGAAAAGTTTGTAAACGATTGTATTTTTTACCTTTAAAACAATAAGTTAACTATAAGTAAATAAATTAAAATCCTTTCACATATTTTTAATTTTGGTAAAAATAAGTTTAAGATGTCAATTATTAAATTTAATAAACAAAACAGACTGTAAAAAAAGTAGCTATAAAATTACGCATTGTTACATTGCTAGTTTATTTTAATATTCAGTCGGTAATAAGTGAAAAAGCTCTTTATATTGATTCATAAATCAAAGAAGAAAGTAAGATTATTTTTTATATGAATCCATTATATTAACTAAACAGCGGATTTAATATTTTATATATAATTTTTTTTTTTCAAAAGCGTTTTTGTTGTAGATTTCTGTTCATAATAAAATTCGAAGAGAAAGAAAGGTGTCTTCTTATATTAAGAACTGCTCATTTAAGATAAATCCACTCTGCTCCTTTAAAAATAAATGTAACGTAACATTCTTAACATTTTCATGATTAAAATTTATACGTGAATTTAGAAAAATCATAACCAAAGTAATGTATATTAGTAATTTATCAGTACAATCAGTAATTGCTTCTTATTTTTTGTTAACATAATACAGAATTCTACATTAATAAGAAAGAAGTAAAATTGTTATTACATAAAAGATCTTTCTTTCTTTCTTTCTTTTTTTTTTTTTTTTTTAAGAAAAAACGAAATATAGTTTAGCATTTTATGGAATTACGTATTAAAAGTCCAGACAAAATAAACAACAGAAATACAATAAATAACTTGCTAAAATAGGTTAAATTAGATAGATGGCGCTGCTCCAATCACGTCAGAATTGTTCCAAATCGTTCAGTAGACGCCTGGCCCGATCCAGGATCAGTGACGTCATCGCCCGGTCGCACTGATTTAATAAACAAAACAGACTGTAAAAAAAGTAGCTATAAAATTATGCATTGTTACATTGCTAGTTTATTGCCATCTCGGGCGCTCTACTGAAGACGCTCACTGTGTTCTGAGCTATCTTGAAAGTTTCAAAAGTCTAAGTAGTGGGGAAGTTAGTTAAAAATTGATTGCAAGATTTGTACAGGTAACGCTGCATAAGGCAGCAGGTATCTTAAGCAGTTGGCTAAACGTTTTCCTCAAAAATGCATTTTCACTGTGTTGTGAACTATTCTGAAAGTTTCAAATGTCTAGCTAGTCGGGTAGTTAAATAAATTTTCTGTTGAATCATATAAAAGCTGCTGAAGGCAGCAGGTATCCGAAACAGTTGGCTAAAAATATTTAAAAAATGCATTGTCAACGTGTTCTGAGCTTTTCTGAAAATTTCAAATGTCTAGCTAGTCAGGAAGTCAGTTAAAATTCGATTGCAATATTTGTCCAAACAGTTTTTGAGTTAAAGTTTTTTGTTACATTATGGCCAAAACCTTTGTATTTTTGGTCATTATGAACCTAATTTTCTTAAATATCTCCAAAACGGAAAATCATACGAAGTCCAAAAAGGGAGGTGCACAACTGGATGTTATAACAAACCTATGTACCAATTCGCAACTTTCTACGTCCAATCGTTTTTGAGTTATGTGACATACACACACATGCGTACGACGTCACGAAAAATTGTGTAAAGTCGCTTATATCGCTAAAACGAAGGCTCGTGTTAAGACGACACTTGCAGGTGTACAACTAGACATCATGACAGTCACACATATAAATTGGCAACATTCAGCGATCATTCGTTTTCGAGCAATGTGAAATACAAAATCCATTTCGCAAATCGGGATTACTATAATTCCTTATTGTATGAGGAAGTAAAAATTGGTGCAGAATTTTATAAAACCAACTAGAAATTTTCAAGGAATTTTAAAAAATAATAATTGTCACCAGTACAAAAAAAAAAAAAAAAGAGTATTTTGCAATGAGCAAAAATGTCTCATATTCTAATAAGATGATATACAAAGTTTTATCTGAAAAAGTTCCAGGTGTGATCTGGAAAGAAAAAAAAAGCTACCTTGCAAAATTTTCTGCCTGGGTAAAGAATTCCATTAAAATCTACCAAAATTGGATATGGAATATAAATTAGATTTCATCCAAGTTGTATAGAAGTTACATAAAATCAGCATAACTGATGCATTTTTCTTCTTTTTTTTTTCCTTTCTCTTTTAAGCATTTTAATGCACTTATTTTAAACAGGGAAGCCAAAAGCATTGGCCTTGCTTTTTATTATGCAAATATTAATTTTAGACAAAAATATACAGGTATTGATTTTAAGCATCTATTTTTAAATCCTGATATTAAAAATCAATATCACATTTATGTTTAAAATTATTCTCTGTATTATAAAAAACAAGGTCAATGCTTTTGGTTCCCCTGTTTAAAATAAGTGCATTAAAATTCTTAAAAGAGAAGATTTTACGTAATTTCAATAAAACCTGGATGAAATCTAGATGTATATTCCATATTCAATTTTGGTTGATTTTACATGATTTAGATGAGATCTGGATGTATATTTTACATCCAAATCTAGTTGATATTACATGAAATGGCTGAAAACACAATGTTTCATTTACATCCAAATTTGTTTGATTTTACATGAATTGGACAAACTCTGAATGTCTTACATAACAAGTTGGTTGATAATACGTACCAACTAAGTCTTATTTAGGGCCATGTTACAACTTTGCTTGTGACATTTCAACCAAAAATCAACCAAAGCAGATAGCAAATTTCAACGTAATGGGACGTAATATTTGATCCCGATTACGTAATATCAACCTAATCGGGATGAACTGTGTTGTGTGGGTATTAGAAAAAATTTTCAGATTGACCCCGAAAAGTTGAAACGGAATTTTTAGCATATGGCCTACGGTCTACATCTCTTTCTTCTAGGATTTCATATATAAAAAAATTTTAAATGTCGAAAGATACAAATGATTAACTCAAATCATATGAGCTGGATTAAAAATGAACCTATTAAAAATGATAGAGATATCCATGCAAATTAATGTTTTATGAGTCAGTTTATCTTTTAATAAGTAAAAAAAATGATATCCGCAAATCAAATATTGACATTTAATAAGGCATTTAACACATTTAACAAATCATGTTGTTGAATGTCTTGCTGCATACATTATAAAAGTAGGTAACACAAAAAAGAAATAGCTTCTTTTAAATTGATTACCTTGTATCTTTGAATAAATCGGTCTTTCTGGTAAATCTTGGAATGTGGTGGATATAAAATTTGAACACCAAGTAATGAAATTTTCAATATTCAGTAACTTAACCGACCACCCTACCCCTTAAAAGCATTGTAAATAGACAAGGGGGCTTACTTTATTCTCATCGAGATCATCTCGAGATCGAGAGTGACGTCAACATGACGTACCGAAACGAAACCTGAATACCGTTTTCTCAGTTTGCTACTTTATTCCACATTTTTCGAGACGGTCTCGAAAGTAAACATTCGTTATCAAAACGAAGCCCACTGTGTTTGCGAGACGTTGTCGAAAGCGAATTGTAGAAGAATTTTTGAATATGGCGTCTACATTATTTCTGTCACTTTTAATGGATTTCGAACAAAATAGAAGAATTCCGAGAAATTATTTTAAAAAATCGATCTTCTTCAAGATGTGAGATTCACCAAACTATACAGTCTGGATTAAGAAACTGTGATATTTCTCTGCGACGAAATAAAACCTACCTATATCATAACTACATACTGCCATAAATAACTACATCATCCTCTCAGTTCTTTTCCTTAATATTTATTACATTGATATTTTATGCTTTTTTTCTCTCTCTCTGTCTGAATAGTTATGAAAATTCCGATGGTTTCAAATTGTTATATGCTTTGTAATCGTCGTTGTTTTCATTTCGATTTTAACATTTTGCTAATAACACTAAATAATCTTTATTTGCTTTAACATAAATTTCAAATTAATTCAGATGCTTTAATAGTAATAACAATAAATACTTGGTGTATCTAAAATGACTTAATTTTTTTCATCATCTACCTATTATATTTATTTCATTAATATAAAATACCACATTATATAAAAATATAAATATTGCATAAAATTGTTACTTATAACAATATTATTTCCTTCATTTTAACTTCGGAAAATTTTTAATCACTCATACTCACACAACAGTTGTAAGGAATTAATTATTTTCGAATGACTAATATAATTTGTCTTTACTGACAACAATTTCATATTTCAGTCGTCAGCAAATAAATACTGCACTTAATACTGTTTTGTTAAAAAAGTCATTTTGAGTCATGTTCTTAGACAAGGATTTACTAAAAAAAATATATATATATATATATTCCATGAAGCACTTATTATAAACATATTTAAAATATTCAATTAACTTCATGTCTCAAAGACATTATTAGCTTATAAAATATACAACATTTTATTAACTTCATGTCTCAAAGACATGAAGTTAATAAAAGGTTGTATATTTTAAATATGTTTATAACGATTTATTTAATAGAACAGTATTAAGCATGAAAAATCATGCATAATATAGGAGAATTAGAATTTTTTGTTTTTGTGTGCATGAAGTGTAAATACATGTATGATAGTGATTGCTACGAAACAGATTTTTGTGAATTTTGAGACTGATACACAGCAAGGTAACAGAACCCAGTGTTTTTTTTTTATGTGTGTGAAGTGTGTATACGTGAACTGTGGTGAATGTTGTAATATGGATTTTCCTGCATATTTTAGATTCATGCACTGCAAGGTAGCGGTAAAGAATGAAGGCTGTTTTTTTTTCATGTGCAAAAGAGTACATATGTGCATGACAGTAATTGCTACAGAACCGAGTTTTGTGATTCATACACAATAAGGTAGCAATACCAATGATATATATATTTTTTAATTTTCTTCTGCATGTAGCTTACAAACGTGCTTGAAAGTGATTGCTACAATACAGATAGATTTATAGAAAATATGGTAGCGGCACACAATTTTTTTTTTTTTAGTACGACAGGACTATTTCTTTCAATCTGGTATTTTGTGTCGTTACCAATTTATAGTGTTCCACTTCGAATTTTCTCCATAGTTTATCTTTTTTATTTATTTATTTATTTTTTGTTTTTCATATGTGTGAAGCTTACATACATACACTCTTGATAATAATTGCTACAGAATCGAATATTGTACATTTTGAGATTTATACTCAGCCAAATACAATTAAGTTTATTGGTACATTTAAGTACTATTGTAACTGGTGTGTACAGTACCGTAGATACATGTAATAATGTATCAGTAAATAAAAATAAATTATAAACAGTTATCTGTATATATAAAAGAGTAAACTCACTGATCACCGACTCAACACAGCTGTGGCGATTCTATGGAAGATAAGAGTCGCAAATTTTGGTAATCACGTTAGTTTTAGGACACTGATGCCCACTAAGATGGGATTTTGTGAAATATCCCCATTCCCCCTGGGGGGGGAGGGGGGGGCAGAAGGCAAAAATCACTTTATAAGCATAAATCAACTCCAAATTGCTTCACTGTGAAGAAATTTCAGAGGGAGAGACTATACTTGAGTACAAAAAAAAACTATTTTCTGCGATTTTGGATTTTTAAGGGTGGGGTGAAAACAATTTTCGGAGGCAAATTTAGAAAAATATGGATTTTCGAGTAAAACTCTACCAATAATAGCACAAAGATATAGAAAACCGCCAAGAACCTTCTTGAGGATATTTCCAAAAATTTTGCGATTTTGGGGGGTAGTTATGAGGGGACAAATTCAAGCCACATTTTAGTGCTGAATTCATCCGGGGAAATCTATAGGAGCTGAGTTTACAAGTTTTAGTGTCCGGCTTATTTATGTGTTCCCAACACCCATTGTAATGAAATTTTGCGTAAGGGGCGATAAACCCGTTTCCAAGTATACATTGCTTAAAATTATCTCAGCAAAATTAAATTTTATATGTGGGTTGTTTATGCCTCCACAACACGAACAGTAAAGGGATTTTATGAAAATTCTCCCTCCCCCCCCCCCTTTAAAGGAGGGAGGAGGCAAAACACGAATATAAGAGTAATTCTGCTCCAAATTATCTCAGGATAATGATTTGTTGATATGTCAATTGGTTATGCATACTCAAGACACATACTACAAAGGGATTTTGTTTTTTCTGTCCTATTCCCCCCCCCCCTTGGGGGATGGGGGAGCAAAAAGCATGTTTCGAAGCATAACTATGCTTCAAATTATATCAATAAGATTAATTTTTATGTGTGGGTTGTTTATGCTTTTCCAACACGCATTATAAAGCATATATACACGCATTATATATATCTTATGAAATTTCTCCCCCCTTCAACGGCGGGGAAGGGGAAAAAAACGCTTTTAAGAGTAACTCTGCTCCAAATTATCTCAGAATAGCAATTTTTTTATATGTCAATTGGTTATGCATAATCAAGACACACACTATAAAGGGATTTTGCAAAATTCCACCTTATTCGCCTAGGGGGTGGGGTGGGGGAATCATGTTTCCATGCGAAACTCTGCTCCAAACTATCTTAGGCGATTTTTTATGTGCTGGCTTGTTATATGTTCCCAACACGCACTATACAAGGATTTTGTGAAAATTCCCCTCCCCCCTTTAAGGGTGAGGAATGGGGGAAAAACACGCTTTAAAGAGTATTTCTGCTCCAAATTATCTCAGGTAGGCGATTTTTTTTATATGTCCATTGGTTATGCATACACAAACACACAAAATGGAAAGGGATTATTTGAAATGCCATGCTATCCCCACTTGAGGGTTGGGGGGGGGGGAGGGGGTAAAAACATGTTTCCATGCCTAACTCTGATCCAAATAATTTTAGAATAGCAATTTTTGATGTGTGGACTGTATATGCGTATTCAACACACACTACAAAGTGATTTTGTGAAACTCCACCCTACCTCCCCTGAGGGGCAGGGGGAAAACATGTATTGTGTAACACAATAACATGTAACACAAATGTGTAATTCTGCAGTAAATTATCTTAGGAAGATTTTCAATGTGTGGGTCAGTTATATGTATTTAACTCATAATACAAAGATATTTTGCGAAATTCCCTCCTCCTTTCCTTTAAGAGCGGGGTGGGGAGGTTAGCTAAAAAACACATTTTAAAACATAACTCTGCTTTAAATAATCCCAGAATCCCGATTTTTTTTAATGTGTCAGTTAGGTATGTGTATGCAACATGCACTGTAAAAAGATTTTGTGAAGTGTGGCGAGCAGGAAAACTGCTACCGAAGGTAGCGAGAACTTTAACTTGGATTTTGACTGATTTCAAAGATTTTTTTTTTTTTTAATTATTATAATTAATGATAGGGTATTTTGAGAATTAATTTCAATATAATGACCAGCGATGCGGGCAAAGCCTGCTAGTTAATTATAAATTTACCACATTATTTATATTTAAAAATTGGCGATTATTTAGTGGCATGAGGATAATATGCAAGCACCTCAAAAAAAAAAATTTGAAAAAAAGTATTCATATTAGGGATGCACTGGATAGCAGTTTTGACCGAATATTTTTCAAATCGAATAGTAACTATTCGGCCGAATACCGAATAATCGGCTGGCTAATTTACTTATATTCAAGTGTCAATCAGCTAATTTTTTGTAAACGTTTTCAGTAATACCATTTACATTTAGTAATATTTTATTTTTTTAATTGTAAAAATTTTTTTACAAAAAACTAATATTCAGAAACTATGGTTTATATAAATGTAGAAAAATATTAGGAAATATTATCAAACATAAGTAGTGGTGTAATGCTGGACTCACGGTCAAAGAAAATTATTAACTGTCTGGCCTCTTAATGAACGTGCAAGCTTTCTTTTGCACCCACTCTAAAACGAATAATCTGGTGTGTCACTCACACAACTTTCTCTTACCCTAAAATTTATTACTATAAATACAGGTTGGAGATTAAGAGGTAAGATAACGAGTACTGTTATGTAAACCTATGTTAAACAATTCAAATTAGGCTTCGGAAGAGTTTTATATGATAATTAGTTTTGTGTGAGGGGGTCGTTAGCCCCTGCAACCCCCCGTTTCATTAATGCACCTACATTTATATAGAATTTAATTTGGTTATTAAGAAATAATTCTGTTTTTAAAAAATAATATATTAAAATTATTATTTAAACAAATTATCTTTTATGATAATGCAGACGATTTCCATATTAGAGAAGTAGTATCGCACTAAATATAAATAAAATAATCTGGTGTGTCACTCACACGACTTTCTCTTACCCTGAAATTTAATACTATAAATGAGGAGCAAACATTCAAACCGTGTTTTCTCCAAAAATAAAAACTTGAGTTAGTGATTTTTCTTTAAACTTAACATAAAAGTAGTATGTCTACATATTGTCCTAGTATCTAGTAATACATTTAAACAAACGGAAATTAGTTTTTAAGTTTAGTTATTTTTTAATTTATCAGTCTTTGTGTTGTCTGAAAATTTGTATCCGAAGGAGAAAACACGGTTTGTATGTTTGCCCCTCAAATACAGGTTGGAGATTAAGAGGTAAGATAACAAGTACTGTTTTGTAAACCTATGTTAAACAAGTCAATCTTCGTAAGAGTTTTATGTGATAATTAGTTCTGTGTAAGGGGGGCTACCGCCCACCTCAACACCCCGTTTCATTAATGCACATGCATTTCAATAGAATTTGATTTGGTTATTAAAAAATAATTCTGTTTTAAAAAAATAATTTTATTATTTAAAAAAGTTATCGACGATTTCCATATTAGAGAAGTAGTATAACACTAAAAAAAAAAAAAAAAAAAAAAAAAAAAAAATTATCCTTAATATTACATAAAAAAATTTTTTTCTTTTTTTTATAAATGGAAAAAATCGATAACTTTATTTTAAATTATCGCAGATCGATGGTTCAACCATTCATTTTAAAGGTATTTGCAAGCTCTTTTGAAAGATACTCATCATGAAAATTTACTCTCCTCGAGGGGGGACTTCCCCCCCGGGGGGGGGCGGAGGAAGGCAAGGCTTCTACATACACAATTTTTTTTTCCCAGTTGACTATCTCTGTTACAAAAAATATATGTTTCATTTTGTTTGGTGCACTCTATAGATTTTAAACTCTACTTACCTGCAATTTCCTCCAAAGACATAATGTATTTGAATACTTTTGAATGTCCCTGTACACAAACCATTTGCTTGATCTTAATGAAAAGTTTAGTGTAGCATCCTTATATGATACACATTTAGAATACCAAGTTTAAACTTTCTGCCATAATTTGTTTTTTAGATATGCTGATAACAGACAGACACATACACACACAGATCAACCGCTAAAAACATGATTTTCGTATTCAGGAGACCATAAAACATGCAAATATAACAAAATCTCACTTTCGAAAATTTGACCCAAAAACAATACTTTCTCTACCTTACGGGTAAGAGAAAGTAAAAATTTATTCTCAATATTACATTAAAAAATTTTTTTTGTTAAAAATGAAAAAAGTCGATAACTTTATTTTAAATTATCACAGATCGATAGTTAAACAATTCTTCTTAAAGGTATTGGCGAGCTCTTTTGAAAGATACCCATCATGAAAAATTACTTCCCTCGAGGGAGGACTTCCCCCCCCCTTCCAAATATATATTCGTTTCATTTGGTTTAGTGCAGTCTATAGGTGTTAAACTCTACTTACCTGCAATTTCCCCCATAGACGTAATGCATTTGAATACTTTTGAGTGTCCCTGTACACGAACCATTTGCTTCATCTCAATGAAAAGCTTACTTTAGCATCCCTATATAATAAACATTTAGAATACCGAGTTTGGAATTTCTGCTACTATTTGTTCTTGAATTATGCTGATAACAGACAGACACACAGACCATTCGCTAAAAACATGATTTTCGTAATCAGGGGACCTCAGAACATGTAAATATAACAAAAATTTGACCTTAAAACAATACTTTCTCGACCCTATGGGTAAGAGAAAGTAAAAAACAGAAACGCAGCATTTGAGAAAAATCAATTTAAAAGTAACAACGTACTGGATAACCTATATCAAAACTGTTGTAAATGCCTCTCACTCTCATGTGAATAAATTGTGAGATAGGGATGCGATACTCTTCGTGCCTGTTGGGGCACTTCATATACATTCTTTAGTGACAAGTTAAAAACTGCTAATTTATGACTTGTATCATTTTACTTGCCAGATTTAGATACGACCTGTGTTTGATCTCTTCAAGTTTCCTAGATTGTAACTTGTAACATCATGTGAATTATGTACGGTCTTTCTTAACTCAACTTAGAAACATATCGTTATACTGTTATTGATAAAGACAACTTTTGTTAGATATTATTAATTGTTAAGATTAATGTAACTAATAATTTTCTTTAATGTTACTTGAAATTAGATGAAATAATTGTTTTCTTTTAAATATAAACATTTTCATAATTATAATAATAAAGCACCACAGAACTGACGTTTTAAAGTAATAACTACAGAACTTTGGATAAACACCATAAAATGCAATAAACTTGCAACAATTGTTTTGGGTCAAAATAACACATGACCCTTCATCAGGCGAACAAAGTAGGCACGAGTGCTGTAGTCAAAGCGGCAACGGCGTGTAGCCAGTTTGACTGCAGCACTCGTGCCTACTTTGTTCGTTTGACGAAGTGTGTTATTTCGACCCAAAACAATTGTTGCGAGTTTATTGCATTTTATGGTGTTTATCCAAAGTTCTGTAGTTATTATATTTCTTAATTACTCTGAAAATCTTAATTAAAAATGGCAATTTTTTTTATAATTATTATTATTATTATTTTGATTTTTTGTGCGTTCTAACTAGCCGGCTAGTGGAATAGTTTGATTTGGCCGAATACCGAATATTCCGTGCATCCCTATCATATTATATTTTTCCTTTTCTATTTCATTACTTTCTGGAATTCGCCAGGATGGCACCATTCCGAATAGTAACCCTCCACTGGCAGCATAGAAAAGGGAGCTTTTCAGCGATATAACCAAACAAGAAAACACATCGAAGAAAAGCGATTTGATCAGAAGCAATACATATATAAAAGAAAATTTCCATAAAAAAAATAAATACTGAATAAGTATGGAATTATAATTGTCACAAATAAAAAAAATTAAAACTCAAAATCACATATGTACAGGCTCAAAATTACCAATCGCAGGAATAAGTAATAGACATATTACTTAAAAACTTTGAATAAGTTGCGAGTTTATTGCATTTTATATGGTGTTTATTCAAAATTTGTAAGTAACATTTTTTACAACAGCAGTTTTGTGGTGCTTTTTTATTAAAAGTAATAGACATGTCTGTATGCTTCGTGTACAAGAAAGAATATTACTGAATAACTCTATCTCAAACAAAATTTTGTGCTCCATTAATTAGTAATAGGTACTTGTGTACACCTTGAGTATATGAAATTGTACTCGAATTGTTCATGCTATCAGAAACTAACATTCATTTTGATGAGGATTGTGGAAACACTTCATGTTAAAAGTAAATCATATTAACAATGTTCATGTTAATGAGGTTTGACTGTATTTACATACATACATATATAGTAAAGTATTTTTTTAAATGCAGCAATAACCAGAGTAACAGAAGATTTAATGCCACTGAATACTACATCGATCAAAAATAATTATTTTTTACCAAATAAAATTATCCTTTGATGACTTAAGTTCAATTATAAGAACAATTAAATTTACTAGCTCTAATAAATTTAATTTTTTAATTAATTTTTAAAACTTACCTCCATTACTATATTTTCTTTAATATGGCTAATTTAAAGTATTGATGTTATTAAGCAACTTCTACGTAATAAAAGTGCAATATGTAAATTAAGATAACTTAACGATACATTCATAATCAACTAATGATCATTAAAAAAAAGTATTAGAGAAAGAATTCCTGTTTACAATTTATTGTTTCAGTAAAAATGTGCTTTACGGTCCTTCTTGGCGATTTTTTGGCGATTTTTTTCCGAACTCGCCGAGTCTGCGCGGTGTTTTTTTTCTCTCCCGTCCTTTCCAAAATGGCGGACAGGAAGCACGGTTTCCCAGTTTTTATAACCGTTCCAAGAAGGCCGATTTACGCAATTTAAAGCGATTATGTAAACATAAAGCGTCAGAAATATCTTACAAATACTTGAGTAAAGAAAAATACAAATTTAGCGTCAGAAATATCTTACAAATACTTGAGTAAAGAAAAATACAAATTTTTCCGGACTGGAAGCACGGTTTTCATACCCACCCTTTCGAAAAGGGCCGATTTACGTACTTTAAAGCAATTATGTAAACATAAAGCGTCAGAAATATCTTACAAATACTTGAGTAAAGAAAAATACAAATTTTTAACAATTGTTATCAACTAAATCTAAGAAATATTACAAAACAAAAACAGCACAAGTAACTTAATATACATAAATAAGCATTTAAATAAAAAAGAAAGTTTATTTACTTACCCGTTTTATAATTTCCGTAAAAAGTAGCATTTTCCTCGAAAAAAAGTAATATCCCCTCTGCATATAACGATATAAATAATCATGTACACCAACCACTCTAGCATCACTCTAAACAATAATCCAAAGCTTTTTTTTTGCATAAACATTCAATAGTACAAAACCAATAAACGCTACTCAAAAGCTTTTTTTTTAAGACACTCAATCTAAATATTCAATTTTACAAAACCAACAAATGACAATTTTACCTAAATAAGAAAAGCGGCACACTGAAAAACGAAACTCTTGGAAAAACGAAGAAAATAATCTCTGGAGATTTCGATTTTATCATGTACACCAACCACATCAACACAATTGCAAACCGTACTCAAACGTATTTCTTATGATATTCAACACAAATAATCAATTTAAAATAAATCGCAATTTCACAGAAGAAAAACAACAAACAACGTGTGCGTCCCTTGCCTGACACATGATGCAATGAAACGGCCTACTGTTGCCAAAATTCAAAAAACAAAAGAAACAAATCGAAATACCAGACTCTTTCTGAAAGGACCAAAAAAAAAACAGAGAATACAACAATAACCTTAAATATAACCCAGATAAGCACAGTGCATTTAACGTCACACTACTACTGCGTTATGGGCGATAATCTCGGAGATTCGCAAGTAATGTTGCATTTAACATCGCACTAGCACTACCCTTCGGCGACAATCTCGGAGATACGCCAGTAAGGTAAGGTGACCATATTTTCAAACACTGATTTGAGGACAAATTACCGTTTGTCCCCAAATCGAAGTAAATGTCGAGGACCTTGAAAACTCTATTTGGGGACTTTTTCGAGGACACGATAGACCAATATCTATATGCATTATTAATAAAAAGAACTCTGATTTATACATTACAAAATGCTTTGAATCACTTTTTTCTATGAAAAATTGCTGAGCCTAAGGTAAGTTTATGCAAATTAAACTATCCCAGCATTATTAAAATAATCAAGTCTATAGAACCCATTTACACTTTATTATGATCAGGCCCTGACTAACGGCAGGGCATACGGGGCAAATGGCCTGGGCCCCCCTTATGGAAGGGGCCCCCCTACAGACGTATGCAGAAATTCTGCAACCTAAAAAGCTCTTTTGCCACTGCAAGGGGGGGCCCCAGAATAGGTTTGCCCCGGGGCTCCAGGTACCCTAAGTCGGGCCCTGATTATGATGATAGGAGAAAACACAAAATAGCACCATTTCATTTTAATCTTTAGAATCCCCACTCCCTGAAATGCAGAAGTTATTCCCGATTATATAACTAAAGAAATAATTTCATTAAGCAAATTTTATTTTTCACTTAACATAAATCGGGCAAGATAGAATTTATATACTGATTAGTAGTGCATGATTCTTTCTCTGCTCATGAAGTATGAGGGTCTTTATTTCAAAGTTCCGTTGATTTTCAAGATAATCCAATTATTAGAATGTGATTTTGATTGGATTGGAATAGATGGGTTTTACGTCTCATTAGTGCTGTACAATGGGCAATTGCGACAGTCTAGCACTTACCCCCACAGGTAGTCCGGAGACATGCCATCACAATTTTGATCCTCCACGGAATGGACTGTGATTTTGAAAAAATACACGCAAATATTTAAATTTCGGGACATTTAGCGTCCCCGAGTAGTCAAAGAAATTTGGGGACAAAAAATAGAAAAGGCCAAAATTCGAGGACAGTCCTCGAATTTCGCGGACGTATGGTCACCTTACAGTAAGGTAGCATTTAACTTCGCACTAGCACTGCGCTTCGGCAACAATCTCGGAGATACGCCAGTAAGGTAGCATTTAACTTCGCACTCGCACTGCGCTTCGGCGACAATCTCGGAGATACGCCAGTAAGGTAGCATTTAACTTCGCACTAGCACTGTGCTTCGGTGACTTTTCGCAGGAATGAGTAATATGCACGTTTGTACGGTCCGCGTACGTGAAACCAAAAAAGAAAAAAAACACTGGATACCACACCCGCATTGTGCATGAATGTATAAAACCTACGAAATTTTGTTTTGCAGGCGTCCACGACAAGCGGGAGGCACCGAGGACGCGGAGGGCCCTCCGGCGAAAAAGCTTTATGACATGAGTAACGAAGCAAAATAAAGGGATTTTTTTAATTTTACTGATTGCTGCAAAACAAAATTTACTGCTTCATAAAGCTTTTTCGCCGGAGGGCCCTCCGCGTCCTCGGTGCTTCCCGCTTGCAGTGAACTGCGTCCACCGAGGACGCGGAGGGCCCTCCGGCGAAAAAGCTTTATGACATGAGTAACGAAGCATTCGTTTTGCAGGGAACAGTAATATGCACGTCTGTACGCTCCGCGTACATGAACCCCCCTCCCCCCCAAAAAAAGCACTGCCCCCCCACAAAAAAACATTGCCCCCTTCCAAAAAATCACTGCTCCCCCCCAAAAAAAACACTGCGCCCCCCCCACAAAAAAAAAAAAAAAATCACTGCCCCCTTCCACCCCCCCCAAAAAAAATCACTGCCCCCCCAAAAAACACTGCTCCCTCTAAAAAAAAAAAAACACTGCCCCCCCACAAAAAAAAAACACTGCCCCCGCCACAAAAAAAAACACTGCCCCCGCCACAAAAAAAAAACACTGCCCCCCCACAAAAAAAAAATCACTGCCCCCCCCAAAAAAAAATCACTGCCCCCCCCCCCCCAAAAAAAAAAACAATACAAAAAACACCACATACAAAATACACCACATACAAATACACCACATACACCACATACAAAATACACCACATACAAAAAAAAAAAAAATTACTCCCCCCCCCCCAAAAAAAAAAAAAAAAAAAAAAAAACCTGCCCCCCCCCACACACATACAAAAAAAAAAAAAAAAAAAATCACTCCCCCCCCCCCCCAAAAAAAAAAATCACTGCCCCCCCCCACACACAAAAAAAAATTCACTCCCCCCTCCAGAAAAGAAAAAATAAATCACTGCCTCACCCCACACACACACAAAAAAAATCACTGCCTTAAAAGCACATTTTATCCAAATGATGTCCTCCGGACGAAATGTCGTTTTGCAGCGACCAGTAATATGCACGTATGTACGCGGAGCGTACATGAAAACCACAAACAAAACATCACTCTATACCTCACCCGCATTCTGCATGAATCTCTTAAACATACGAAATTTCGTTTCGCATCGATCAGTAAAGCGTACATAAAAACCAAAGAAATATCACTAAATACGTCTCACACAAACTCCATGAATCTTTAAAACGTAGGAAATTTCGTTTCGCATCGATCAGTAACCCGTATATAAAAACCAAAAAAAAAAAAATATTACTAAATACGTCTCACACAAACTTCATGAGTCTTTAAAATGCACGAAATTCGTTTAGCAACAATAACGTACGCGAAAATCATAGTTTCAAAACATCATGGGGAGGTTACCACATTTCAAACATCGATCGTTCAGCGGCGCATAAACACCGTGGTTACTAAGGTTGGCATCTTTATCCGCGAGTCGCCAAGAAGGACCGTAAAGCACATTCCAACCATTGTTTCTATTGAGACTGACAAAGTTTAAATAAATTTTCTTCTTGCAGTCACTTTAAATACATTTGCTTCTTGCATTTAAATAAAAGAAAATTTGCATGCTTCATGCTTTAAAATAGGCTCAATGGCATTGCTAAAATGTAATAAAGACTGAACACACTCACACACAAAAAATTACAACTTATATTAAAAATATAAATACTTTAATATGTTAAATACAAAGAAAATGAGTATCTGAAAAGGTTTAAAGTTCGGTTGCATATATTCTATAATTTGTACATCTAGAAACCACCAATCCCATTACATAAATAATGTTTTCCTTTTTTTAGAAGGAGAGTACTATTATCATTAAAATAATAAACGCATGCAATTTGTTTGTAAACAATTCGACAACAAACAAACAAACAGCACGCATGTGTGATCCGAAGCCGATTACAGTTAACGTTCGCTATGAATCTCAGAAAATAGTTTTTTATTTTTTCATTGGTTAAAAAATGCGAAGAAGAAGCTAAAAGTAACCCCTCCTTCGCAGTTATGTCATTTCGAAGGGAGGGACTTACTGTCGATATCATCTCGATTTCACTTATCGGACGAGAGGAATAAAGTACCTTGAAGTATCGTTTCCAGAAAATAACGAAAGACGTCACTCTCGATCTCGAGATGATCTCGATGAGAATAAAGTAAGCCCCAAGAAGAAGTAGAGAAAGAAATGGGATATATCTGCATTATGAAGCATAGATAGCATCACGCAGAGCTTAGTTATAGAAACCATTTCGAAAATGTTTTGTGTGAAATTTATTTTATTTTAGTCTAGATTTCTTCGAACGTACCTTATTCCCCACCCGTAATCGAAGGAAGACATTACACCATTACAGTGCTGAACTAAAAATACGAATATCTGAATCTAAAATACATTATCTAAGACGGTGAAATTTCAAAACTATTTAAGAAAACTTGGTGAGACTCATAAATATATAATAGTCTGAGATCCGGCTGCAAAATTGCTACATTCATCGAGTATGTAATCAAAATCAGATTTTTATATTCAATTATAAAAGGGACAATATGTTTTGGCCGGGTTGCCTAATAAAATGTGGCCGCTAGTATTTTTAATTAAATTAATATTAATTGACTTTTTGGAGAGAAATTTCATTCATTTGTTATTGAAATAAACTGTACTCCACATCACAGACATATACATAGTGAACTTGAAAAGTAATGGTTGCCGTTGCGCGTTTGGCCGCTACCTCTTCGCAGCCAGGTGCAAACAGGTAGTTTTTTGGGGCGTTTATACGTTCATGGCGTATATTCATCATTTATATATCAAATTAAAGCTAATTCTTTTCTGCACATGGTAAACTTCGTCTGCCAATGTAAAAGTGGCCGCAAGTAGGGGTTGCCAGCTGTTAAAGATACTTAGAATGAAAATTAGCGCGCTACATCGTTCGTCAGACAAGGATGGCGATAGCCAATTGTACGCGTTTTTGAAGCTTTTGCGCATGCGTCGATTGATAGTGTTCGCAACTATTCAGCTGCATTTTCATCAGTGTTGCCAGACTTGGGATTTTTCTCGATTTCGGGGATTTCTGAAGCTTCGGGGAAAATGTTTGGGGGGCAGAGATTTCGTGGGGCGTAGTTATAGGAAATGATTTTTATTTATTTTTTTTGGGGGGGGGATATGGGGTTTTCTTTAAAATTGGCAATTACTTTTACTTCATATCCGCACCGGAAAAAAAAAAAAAAATGTATCAGATGATAATGCATTGATTCTGGATTCTATTTCTGAAATAGTAAAGTAATGTGTTGGAAGACTTTTTTTTTTTTTTTTTTTTTTTTTTTTTTTTCAAAAAAATAGCTTTATTTGGGGAAAAAAATGTGAGCTTAAATTTATTAAATATTCTTTAATTTCTTTTTTTTTTTTTTTTTTTTTTTTTTACATTTTTAGCATAAATTGCTTTGAATGTTTTGAAGATCCTACAAGATTTGTGAAATCAATTAGACGTAATAAAATACATAATTTTGCATCTGATTGTGTAAAAAAAAAAAAAAGGATCAAGAGTAACACCGGAAACAACAAAGCTTTAATTAAAATGGAACGAGACATTTTTGGACGTCTGTTGGCAATAGCTATAGATAACAAGATTGACATTGAGTACTGTTTGTCATATCCTCTTGCACCAATACCGCCTGCACTATTCCATTGTTCAGGCTACATGCTCAAAACGGACAAGTCTGCTTTAAGTAAACAATTAACATCACAGATTGTATCAGCCAATCCCGGACAAATTGATATAGAAATTATTGATGGTTTCTACTATTTGTATCAGATTGGCCGCAAACATTTGGAAAGCTAGCTGAATCGATATTGGTGAAGCTTTGTTCAAAAAGCGCTCGCGAAGTACATATCATATTTGATAGATATTTAACGCCTTCAATCAAAGACTGTGAAAGACAAGATCGACAGGAAATTGATATTCCATATACAGAGCTGCCAACCTAATCCGGCAAATTGTTAGTACCGCCCATTTTTCTACACCACTTAATTTTTAAAGTAATTTTCTTCAAATATATTTGCGATGAATTAAGAAGAAAAAAACTCTAAGAAATGAACTGGTGTAGAAAAAGGGGCGTTACTAACAATTTGCCGGATTAGGTTGGCAGCTCTGCATATACAATTAATGGTCCGTTACAAACGAGACCCAGTGATTTTACAAAAAGCTTAAAGAATTTTCGTTTTAAAGAAGCTCTATTTAAATTTTTAGCTTATCACTGGGAGAACAACTCTTTTGTTTCAGTATTAGGAAACAAAAAAAATTTTATTACTGTTAGAGAACAATGTTTTTCATATTGCTCTTCTGGAAATTGCGTTGTGAAACAAGAGGAAACTGAATTAGAATGCCAACATGAGGAAGCAGATACGAGAATAATATTTCATATAAACAAAGTAGGTAAAGAGAATAAAATATTGGTGAAAGCAAGTGACACTGATATTTTAATAATTCTACTAGGTAATCTGCACAAATTTCCTCATTTAGAAATTTGGTTGGCAAATAATACATCCAAAAAAAAAAAAGAATAGTAAAGACAAAATATGTATAAATTGTACGGAATTGTCAAAAAAATTGAGCCCAACTTTATGTATTGCGTTGCCAGCGTTTCACGCATTCACAGGTTGTGACTATACGACTGCATTCTTCAATAAAGGGAAAGTAAGGCCCTATAACATTTTTGTTAAACACCCGAGAATTCAACCAGTTTTCGCATCTTTGACTGACCCTAATAACATTTTTGACGAAAGTAAAACTGCTGTAGTCCAAGAGTTTACGTGCCTAATGTATGGTATCGTTGATTGCCAAAATGTTAATACTGGAAAATTCATTTTGTTCAATAAGACGTATGCTACAAAAAAAACAAAACAATGAAAAGTTTTTGAAAAAACTTAAGGGCTTCAACTCAACTCATATTCTACCTTGCTGGAAATCTTTAAAGCAAAAATTGTTGCGGACGATCTTTGTTAATTCGATGTGGCTAAATGCTACTGAGCCGAATTGTATCAAGTTTAACGCAGAAAATAATGTGTGGATCCTATATGGTTTTCTCAAACCAACATGGTTCTTAGGAGATTCAGCGCCAACGCATGTTGAAAGTGTGCTATATAATTCTATTATCATTCGTATTGATAATGAAGAGGATTTTGATATTTGTGACGATGAAAGTGATGGCTGCAATGAAAGTGAGAGTAGCGATGATTCAGATTTTGAATAAATTATATAAAAATGTAATATAGGTTTCATTAAATATTTAATCCTTTTTTCAATGTTCCGTTTAATTTGTATACCTCAAGCAATTTGTCCTATTTACTGAATATTTAATTAATATGTAATCTATTAAAAAAAAAAAAATCAAATATTTCCTAAAACATTACAGGTATAATATAAACTTCGTCTACATGAATAACCAGGGTTATTGTTTTTCACAAATACTTTAGTTATGTTCGAATTATATAGATAAAAGACAATTTGATTATTTATTGAGAAATAAATGTTTTATATTTATAAGGAATTTTAAATGTAACCACACAAAAATTTATTAATTATATTTCTTTTGGAAATCTGAAATTCTTTTCTACAACTGTTTGTGCCATTGGTTGCGAATACTATCAATCGACGCATGCGCAAAAGCTTCAAAAACGCGTACAATTGGCTATCGCCATCCTTGTCTGACGAACGATGTAGCGCGCTAATTTTCATTCTAAGCAATCTTTAACAGCTGGCAACCCCTACTTGCGGCCACTTTTACATTGGCAGACGAAGTTTACCATGTGCAGAAAAGAATTAGCTTTAATTTGATATATAAATGATGAATATACGCCATGAACGTATAAACGCCCCAAAAAACTACCTGTTTGCACCTGGCTGCGAAGAGGTAGCGGCCAAACGCGCAGCGGCAACCATTACTTTTCAAGTTCACTATGTATATGTCTGTGATGTGGAGTACAGTTTATTTCAATAACAAATGAATGAAATTTCTCTCCAAAAAGTCAATTAATATTAATTTAATTAAAAATACTAGCGGCCACATTTTATTAGGCAACCCAGCCAAAACATATTGTCCCTTTTATAATTGAATATAAAAATCTGATTTTGATTACATACTCGATGAATGTAGCAATTTTGCAGCGGGATCTTAGACTATAAGTAACTCTTCATACTAAAGCAATAATGAATATATATATATTATCAAGTTCATTTTAATCTTTATATGCATCATATTCGCATTACTCACAAAATATTTTTTTTTTTTTTTTTCTTTTTTAACTTTTAATGATTCTGGTAAATATCGATAACTTTTGAAAGAAGAAAACAACTAATATTCCATTTATGCATAGTGAATTCTTAAAACAAAAATTCCAATGTTTTCTCTCTTTTTTATTTTTTTCTGACAAAAACGAAAATTTAACTCCAAAAAATAGATTTTTTGATTGAACGCTTTTGAATTTTTGAATCTAAGTGTACAGTGGCTTTTAGATAAGTTTAACCCGTTAGTAGTCGCTAGTTGGTCGATTTGCCGCCTATCTTTCAGTGTTGCCGGATTTTTTTATTCAACAGCCATCAAAAATTTTTAGAAGCGACATTTGATATACATAATACACGAATAAAATCGAAGAAACGTCGATCACATCACTTCTTAAAATTATTGGTGACAGTTAAATAAAAAGTGTGCAATCTGTAATAGGTGGCGCTGTTTATAGCGACTACTAACGGGTTAAAATGACGTATTCCTACAAGACTTATAGCAGCGCTACCTCTTAGTCTTAAGGAAAAAAAATTACCAACCATTCATTTAAGAACCACCTCAAAGGAAACACAAATTATTTGTGGTAAATTTCATAATTAATTTAATTTTCGAAAATATGAATCATTTACCTATAAATGCGGAAGAAAAGCCGTATGTATGCAAAGAATGCTTTAAAGGATTTTCTAAAAAAGGTAATCTCATGAGACATATGCGCATTCATACAGGAGAAAAACCTTATGTATGTAAAGATTGTTCAAAAGGATTTTGGGATAAGAGCCATTTAATGAAACATCTTGGCATTCATGCAGGAGAAAAAAAACATGTGTGTAAAGAATGTTTTAAAAGATTTTCTCAAAAGAGCCATTTAATGGCACATCTTGGCGTTCATGCAGGAGAAAAACCATATGTGTGTAAAGAATGTTGTAAAGAATTTTCTAGAATAAACGATTTGAAAAAACATCTTCGCGTTCATACAAAAGAAAAACCGTATGTGTGTGAAAAATGTTCTAAAGGATTTTCTCAAATAGGTAATCTAAAGAGTCATCTTCGCGTTCATACAAAAGAAAAACCATATCAGTGTGAAGAATGTTCTAAAGAATTTTCGCAAAACAGCGATTTAAAAACACATCTTCGCGTTCATACAGGAGAAAAACCATATGTGTGTAAAGAATGTTGCAAAGGATTTTCTCGAATGAGTGATTTGAAAAAACATCTTCGCGTTCATACGGGAGAAAAACCATATGTGTGTGAAGAATGTTGTAAAGGATTTTCTCGAATGAGCGATTTGAAAGAACATCTTCGCGTTCATACAGGCGAAAAACCATATGTATGTGAAGAGTGTTCTAAAGGATTTTCTCGAATAAATAATTTAAAAAGGCATCTTCGAATTCATACTGGAGAAAAGCCATATGTGTGTGAAAAATATTCTAAATCATTTTCTCATAAATGTAGTTTGAAACTTCATCTTCGCATCCATACAAAAGAAAAACCATATGTGTGTGATGTATGTTCTAAAGGATTTTCTCAAATTAGTAATCTAAAGAGGCATCTTCGAATTCATACATAAGAAAACTCATAGTGTGTGAAGTATTTTTAACACATTTTCTCAATTAAGTCATCAAAAAAATCATCTTCACATTCTTACCAGAAAAAAAAAAAACATACGTGTGTGAAGTTGTTCTCATTCAAAAACATGTTTCGTACAGAATATAAAATATTGCGTATGATTGGTTTGCAGAGTGCAAAAGAACTTTCAGGTACATTGTGGAATGAAAATAGAAGGTTAAATGATGATTTTTTTTTCTTTTCCGTAAAATGTAATTGTTTATTTATTCACACGACAGATTAATATATGTAAATTTTATTTGAAATATGAATTAATACATATAAACTTGCAAGCATTTCGCATTTTTCCATGAAAAAGCTGTCGAACATGTAAAATATAGAAAATTAAACCACAGTTCAAAAAAAAAAAAAAAAAGCTAATGTTCTACTATCTTTTCTGTAAATACACCTAAAGAATGAGATTTTTTGGAGGAAATGTTTCTTTAACTTCATTATTTAAAATTATGTAATGGATAATTTCATATGCAACTTTTATGTCAACTTTTGCTGATCAAGAGTCGAAAGTGAGCAGGCCAGTATTTAAACATGGGGCACAAAAGCCTGCGCAACTTCATCTGGTTATTTTCTATTCGTGTAAAAATTTGTTGGGCCATTATTTAAACATGTGGGCAAAGTATATAAACAAAGTTATTACTCGAGGGAGTATATCACAGATCGTCAAGGTCACCCAAAGCCCATGTTCTTCTATGGGTAAAACTGTTTATAGAATTGCACATTATTTAATTATTCGCGACTCAATTGAACTATAGAGGGCGTTCTATTGTCGTCTGCTTCAAAAGTCGTGTCGGATAACGGCCAGCGTTCTACGCGTGTACAATGGTAAGCAATGGCTATTTTGAGTATTCAGTACATTATTAATGTGCAAATATTACGTCGAATTCAAGAAATTTAGTTAAAGTGGAGGTGATTTTAAAATTAGAAAGGCTTATCGCTTTTGGTGGAATCAAATTAACCGAAAACAAATTTGATATTTTGGCGATTTGCTTACAAGCAAGTACAATGAAAATGTCCCTACATACTATAAAAGAAACGGATGATAAATGATTTAAATTGCGAAATCCGATTTTATAATATCGCAGTTTAGATGTTCCTGTCTGTTTATAACTTCCTGTAAAACTCCTGTGCAAGATGCAAGCATCAGTAAACAGTTTTTGATATTTTGTTACGGTAAGAAAGCAGCTTGTTTATTCTTTTATTTTTCTCCCCGGAAAGTGATCAAATTTTGAAAGTTAAGTGAACTTTCCTGTAGCATTTGCGATTTGATAAAATATGCTATGCTTTACGGAAAGTTTTCTTATACTAACAATTTGGTTTTTTAAATCGGCAAATACAGAATTGAAACATTCATGATACCCACAGAAAATTCTCTCAGGTATGTTAAAAATTTGTTTTTTTAAACTACATTTAGTATTTTCATGACTTTTTTTTTTTTTCTTTTTATTTGATTTTATACTTTTATGAATATTGGTTTTATTACTTATGCACTTAGATTTATTTGATTTACTTTTCTAAGAATATGTTTCATGTATATTTACTTGTTTAATTAGATCATATAATCTAACCATTAAATTGACATATATTTTTAATATTTTCAATGCCAGGGTATTTTTTAAACTATTAGCAACTTTCCTTTCCTTCTTTAGTTAAAACACTAATAAATGAATTAAGTTTTTCCTTATATTATTAATGTAAAAAAAATAAAAATTTAATTATATAGAACAAGGAAATAACTGAATGAGTAAATTGAAGTTGTAAGATTCTCATCAGACATAAAAACTGAGTGAGAATTTTACACTATTACTCAGAAACAAAGTGAGGTATTTTAAAAGAATGTGAGAACAGAAAAATACATAAGTAAATAAAATTCTGGATTAATGTGTATTTGTTTTCTATTAAAAATTAACATTTCTTTTTCTTTTGTTAATATATAGCTGCTAGTTTTGGATAGTCTGCTACTTAAGATTCTTCCTCTGTTTACATATATTTCAGTTGTACATTTTTTTTTTTTTTTTTTTTTTTGAAAAAAAGGAAGACTGTTTTTTTTATTTTTATGAATGGCAAGGATATTGGTCTCATTTTCAGACTTCTGCAATGTATATGACAACAAATGTCCAATACATTGGAGTGATTGTGATTGCTAATTATGTCTAATTTCACAGCTCATAGGATGTATTTAAGTTTAAATGCATTTCATTGTTTAAACATGTAGTTTTTTTTTTCTTTTTTAAATACCTTCAATACAAGGATTGTTCAGCTACTTCTAGTATGATGTTTTATTGTAGAAATATAATGTATTTTTGCAACTGATCGAAAATGTAATTTTCTTATCAAAGTTTTTTGATTTTTTTTCTTTTTTAAATCATTCAACATTTGTGAAGGGTTTTGTTTGAATTAGCTTATTTTTGTAAAGGGTGAAAAGCTTATCAAGTTTCAAGATGAAGGGATCTGTGAGGAAAACTTAGGTCTGTTAAAAGACCCATTACAAAAATTTTCTCCTTAAATAAAAACTGACCTTTGATAAATCTTTTTAATTTTGAAAGCTAATCTTCCCTGCTATGAATAGACTGCCTGAATATTCAAATGCGCTCTGCTGTATTTCTCCCAAAAATCTGATATTAAGTTTCTAATTTATAAAAAGATTTTTATTCATATTTGTGGGCTTAGCTCTATAAAAATGAACTGTCATTATTTAAATGAAACCTTAATTTTAATTTTCAAAATTACATTTTTCACAATTTCACAAAAAGAGGTCTCATGCCAAGAAGTTTGCAAGAGCTTTATTTTCACGCTAAATTTAGATTTACAAAACTACATACATATTTTTCACAATTTCGTAAAAGCAGGACCCTGTCTGAAAAGTCTGGACAGACCCCTGAGCAGAGCTAGAAATTCGTGGTCACTAGTCGTATTTTGCAACTATAAATTTTGTTTTGACGACCATGATTTTACAACCAGTCATCATTTGTTACGCCTAACTTTCTGTTATTTCGTTATTTTTAATAAGGCAAGTGACATCTCGAAAGCTTTGTTTTTAGTAACTTCAATTTATTCAATAACATTAGGTAATGAGTTATTCTATAAATAAATTTTGCCATAGAGTTGATGGGATTTTATGACCAGAAGCGGGAAAATTGTAAGAGGGAATGTACCTTTTACAGTATCTAGTGGTCCATAAGTGGATTTTTTTCTTTTTGCCATATTTTCAAATTGTATTTTGGAGGTTAATGTACAATGAACTAAACGACCTAAAAATATTCACTTGCCACATAGTGAATAAACAAGATAAAGCGGTGACTTTAATAATTTGCTTCCCTCCCATGTCCATCATAAAAATGAGTATCATTCCATTGTCAATGTAAACATTGTGCATTTCTACAATTAAAACTAAATTTAGTAAAGTAACATCATAATATCCAACATTTCAAAATCCGTCAGCAAAAATATAGTATTTTTTAGTTCCTTCAAATATAGTTTGTTGCTATGGAAACTCCTATCGTTTATTGAAAGATAGATTACGTGTTAGAATAAAATTTAATTTGCAATTAAAATGTAACTGCTTTGTTTATTAATGAAAATTGATGAAATTTTAACTGCAGGTTGGTTTTGTGCTGAATAGGTTGTATATTAAGTGTTGTGTGCGAAAAAGAAAATTCGAAGCACTTTGAAATTTGTAATTTTTAACCCCAGTTCAAGATCATGTGACATTAATTACTTCCAGATGTTTTGTTTCCATTCCAGACAACGATTAAAATCATCTGCTGATAGAATGCTTCTTTTTAAGCAATAAACTGTGGATTTTTGGTCATTTTTCAATCGACATGAGTCGACGTTTTAATTAATATCTCCGAAACTAATTAAGATTTTTAAATTCTGTTTCAAGGAGGACCTCGGAAAGGCTCCAGAGCATCCGTATGTCAATTCTTGTACTTCTGTGTTCAATAGGGGCTGAACGTATAAAAGAATAGATAGACAGACAAACCTTTCCATTTATTATTATAGATATGAATAAAGCAAAATGTCTTCTTCATGTCTGTCTCTTCTCTATGCGCTACAAAGGTCAGGCCACTGATCGCAAATTTACAAAAAATTGACAGATGCTTAGCTTTGATCTTGCAGGTGTGTATAGAATTATTTCTTTTTTTTTTTTGGTTTATTTTCTTTCCTTGTTTACTTTCTTTTCTTTTCTTTTTTTAATTTTCGAATCTGAATTTCTAAAATTATTTAATTTGTTTATTTATTTATTTATTTTGGAATGTTCCGTTAATTTTTCTGCTTTATTTTCTTAAATTTTATTTAATTTGCGTGTTTTTCTTTTCATCATCTGCATTCCTTAGTAAAAATCGCTATTCTATTTATTTTTCCTTCTTTCACATTAAATAATGCGATCAAATAGTTTTCATATAATAAAATTTTAATACTGCTTCTTTTTTTTTTTTTTTTTTAATACACATAATAGTTGTGTTTTCAATGGTAATTGTTTATGTAAAGGTGTAATACCTCCTTTTGAAGAGGAATGTTCATTATTTTTAATACATTGTTTCTATCGAAATCAAATGGTAATATGATAGGAAGAATTAAACTTATTAAATTTTTAACTTTATTAAAATATGTAACAATTAATTTCTTGTATAAGAACTATCAGAGGACAGATAAGACTACCAGCGCCTTAAGCGGTCACTTAAGGTGCTGCCACTAGCAGCAGTGGGGTCACCAATCCGACATAGTGCGGTTGTGGAAGACACAGTAGAAAGCAGCGAGGACCTGAAGCCAAGTTTTCAGTGGATTTTTTCTTTCCATTTCTCACAATTCTTTCTTTTATTTTCCTTTTATTTATTTATTTATTTATTTTTTTTTTTTTTGTTTCTAAAGTATATAAAAAAAATGTGATTAAATTTCTTTGAAAATTCATTTAAATACAGCGATCAATGAAGCGGCCTTCAATAAGTTAATATAAGAGTCCTTTAGATATATGCTTTAAAGTTAAAGCGACAAAATTTTATATACGATTCCGAGAAATTGGAGGCCCACCAGTGGCCGAGCGGTTCTGTGCTCAAAGTTGGCAGATGGTAAGAGCCGGGTTCGATCCAAGGTTGCGCTCATCGACCTAGCCGTTCGGAGATTTCCATGGTTTTCTCCGAACTCATGTAAATATAGGCTAAGATCCCTCAGAAAGACCCCCACAGACGGTATTCCACCCATAGGCCTAGGACCCAACCCCAAGTGTAGTCAGACTTCAATCCTACAACCAAGAAACTGGAAAAATCCAAGCTTAAATTTGATGAAATGGTATCGCCTTGATGAGTAGTGTTTAGCCATCGTTGGCTTCAGAGCATACCCAGATTCAAATGTCACGCTACGCCACTGTTAAAATGATAATTTAAGAAAGAGTGATTCTTATACAATGTGCTAAAACTTTACAAGACTATTTTCTTCATTGTAGACGACTATTTCTTGAACTGTATAAATAAGATTTTGCAAAAAATACCATTGCTGAATTAAAAAAAAGAAGGAAAAAACCTCACAATTGATTTGAGTAAAAAAAAATAGCACACACCTTCATGAAAAGTGCTGCTTCGATGCTGTGCTAATGCCTACCTTTTTTCTCCAGTAAAGCTTTGTGCTATTATTTTGATCCAAAAGAACTGCTAAGAATTTTTATTTATTATTTATTTTTGCTACACCATTAATTGAAAAAAAGAAAGAAAAAATTTACAAGAATTGTTTTGGGCCAATGTAATAGCACATCCCTTCATTAAGGACCCGCTTCACTCACCGCCGCCAGAAGCCGAAGCTAATGTTATTCTATGAGAAATTTTTCTTTACAAATAACTTATTAACTAACACATATTTTTAAATTCTGTTTTCACCTTCTGAAAATTCCCAGCTGTTAAATTGACGAACCTTTTTTAAAAATTTATTTTTTTAATTTTTTATATTTTATTTTGAAGCTGCAAAATACAACTTTTCAATATGTGAATTTTTTTCATTTTGCAATTTCAAAATAAAATGTTAAAAACTAAAAAAAATACCTTTTTAAAAAAGGTTTACCAGTTGGGAATTTTCTGAATGTGAAAACAGAATTTAAAAATATGTATTAGTTAATAAGTTATTTGTAAAGAAAATTTCCCCATAGAATAACATTGGCTCGGGCTTCCGGCGACGGTAAGTAAAGAGGGCTGTAAAGTGTAAATATCGATATAAGTGTTGCTTTCATGATGTGCTAGTGCCTAGCTTTTTCGTCTGGTCTTTATTTCTACCTGCAACAAACGTTGTAATTTTTTTTTAATTTATGGTGTTTGCTTATTTTTTTTCATCATTATTATTTGTTACTGTTGAGCACTAGTCCTGCAGCACATATTATTAATAAATAAATACAATCAAAATACTATAAAATTAGCATTTTAATTGCACTTATCAAATTTGCATATTCTTTGAAAAAAAAAAAAAAAAAAGATTATTAAAAACAATTGGATTAACAATTTAAAAAAAAGTGCTCCTCACACAGTGACTTTAAAAAGTTTATAAAACTGTTTTTTTTTTCATTGTAGTTGACTATATCTTAATATTTATATGTTTACATTAAAAAAAAAAAATGTTTGCAAGAAAATATTGTAAGTTGAAAAAATAAAAAACATTTCTCACAATAATTGTTTTGGGCTGAAAAACAGTATATCACTTCTTTCACTGTAAAAAATATGTCCTATTTGCTGCCAGAAATTATGTTCTGACAACACAATTTTTTCGTAAATTACACATATTTTCTGGCAGCAAATAGGACAAATTTTTTGCAGTGTACTTATAAAGTAGCTATAAGTGCTGCTTTGATGCTACGCATGTACCTATCATTTTCGTCTGATGAAGGGTTGTGCTATTATTTCTAATTAAAAGAACTGTTGTGAATGGTGTTCGTTTTCTTTTTTTCTTTTCTTATTTACAATTAAATTTTTTATAAAATGAGGTTTTGAATTGCACTTATGAAACTGAAAAAATACATAGCTTAAAAATAATTAGAATGATAATTTAACAAAAAAGTGATTCTTGCACAGAGATTTTCTAAAATTTTTGCAAGATATTTTCTTTTTCGTAGATGACTATTTCTTGAACTCTATAAATTTAGAATAATAAATAAGTCTTTGCAAAAAATACCACAAGTAAAAAAAAGAAGACAAAGAAAGAAAAAAATAAAATCTCACGGCAATTGATTTGAGCCGAAATAATAGCACATCTCCTCATCATGTGCAAATGTAGATACAAGTGCAGCTTTGATGCGGTGGTATTCGTCTGGTTCGACAAGTAAAGCTTTCAGTATTTCTGTTATGGTAGCATTTTTCGCAAAATGTTAAAAGACTTATCCAAAATGCGAAAACGAAATAACATGTTTTCGCTTTTTTGCTAAAGCATCTTACTAAACACAAATTAAAAAAAAAAAAAAATCTTCAGCGAAAATATTACAACGAATCTTTCATGGAAAAAAAATCGCAACATTGATGAAGAAAAATCCATTGGTTCATGCATATAAAGAAAATCAAAAGCTGAATTATGCATAAGAATCGCATACAGGAAATCAATTTGTAAATAAACATGAGGCATTTGTAAAGTGGTCTAATATGAAAGAAAGAAAAATTATAAATTGTAAACCAAAAAGCTTTGAATAGTAATAAACAAATTTCACTTATATTACTTTCTTTCTTTTTTTTCTTTTTTTGTAAGTTATGTTTTTATTTTCAGATACAGTATAAGGTATAAGCTTAATGTAGTTTTACATGCTATAGTGATGATTATATCTCCAGAAAAAGAATGTAAGTCGCATCTACGATGTTCCCATTGCTTTAAAAAAGTTTACAATATAAAGTAATAATCTAAAAAGTTTAATATTTATCACGTCTGCCAATAAATGTGTTAAAATATATGCTTATACCATATTCGAATTGATCCGATTACAGTGGTAAGTACAATTATTAATTACTTTTTTGTTTTCCATTTCAAAAAAAAAAAAAAAAAAAAAATTACCTTCTGTGCATAACTCTTTAGACCTCATTAAAAACTTTTAAGTTTAATTTACAAATGAAAATCAAACATATCGAGGCATTTAGAATAATGTGTAAACTGATATTAATCTTTTTCTACTGTTTCTGGCATTTTAGCATTTTGCTGAAGCTTTTTTTCTGATTTTAGCTATTTTGCTAAAGAAAATTTTTACTCAGCTTAAACCCTGGAAGCTTTGTGTTATTGTTTTGATCAAAAAGAACTTCTGAGAGCTTTTATTTTTAAATTTTTTTATAAGTGTTGTTTGCTATTTTATTTTTTTATTATTATTACTTTGGAACATCTATCTTTTAGAGCATATTGTCTAAAATATTTAAAACATTGTGCATGGCATCAAATTTTAAAAATCTAGGAACTCCTTTAAACAGAATCATGTTTTACTTATTATAAATGATATACATAACATACATCCTATAATGTTAATAGTTTAATATGAATTATAATAGATATTATACAGAAAATACTTCTAATATAAAATTATTAAAGAATTTTTATTTTCATTACATTTAGAGTTAATAAATTCTTATTGAAAATCTGTTGATTGTTAAGTGATAGTATAAATTGTAGGATCAAAATTAAAAATGAGTTACAATCTCACAAAATACACTTTCACTTAACCAATATTCTTTTCTGAATACTGTAAAAAGAAAAAAGAGAAAAAAAAAAAGTAATTTGATTTGTTTAAATCATTTTTGTGGATCGCTGAATAACAAACCTAAATAAATTGTTTTATTCCCAACAGAAAATTATAATCAATCCTTTTAACAGCCATCAACAAAGTTACTACAGCTTTTCCAACTGGATGCTAACTCATCAGCATACATACTCTTCATTTAGATAATTTCAACTCATAACAAAAACTGCATTTCCATATTTTATAAATTCATTTATATTGTACACCACAAAGAACACTTGTGGTGTTGAAAAAAGTGAAGGGTCGTGTATTTTATTTAGAAGAAAGTAACTTAAATATTGTAAAAGTATGAAACCAATATTACACAAAGTTTTTCAAAGAATAGACTTATGTGTAATAAGCTAAAAATGTAAATAAAAATATAATTTTATTGAAATGTGGATGTATGCAAGTGAAAATAATTATCCTTACATACTAATTAAACAATAAAAATTGCAAATGAAATATGACATGTTTTGTAAAACAATACAATTTACACATTTTCAGAGTACTTTGGAGTTTCAATGAAAAACCTAGTCTAATCTATTTTCTGTCTTATTATACATATATGTGAAAATGTAACAAAAACAAATAGAAAGATTATATCTCATATATGTGTTTAAAACGTTTCTATATTGCTCTAGAATATCTGGCGACTGAACTTTTTAGTCCAGTACCATAGTTTTTATTTACATTGTGAATATGTAAACAAACTCTATTGCACAGGATCATAATATTTTACTGTATTAATTACTGACATACATCTTACGATTTTTCGCAACAGATTACACTGCCGATTCAAAAAGTAACTTTATTGAACTTGTAGTATTTTAAGTTTTAAACACAATAATTTAAAATGAAAATCAACGAGAATTGTAGCAGGTGTGAGTAGGTCAACATATAACATTTTTTTTTTTTTTTAATTAAAGCTCAAATAAGTATATATTAAATACATCCTCGTTAAACAACAACAACAATAAAATCTGAAAGCTTTTTTTACCATATGCGATTATTTATCTTTATTTAATTGATTTTAAAAATACGTATCCATTGTTTACAACACTACACTGATCGGCATATTTTACTCTTGAAAATTAATCGAAGCTAGTACAAAATCAATAAAATCCCCATGAATTGCAAAAAAGTGCCTATTAATAACTATTATTTATGGTTAATATGAATCAAATTTTTTAATATTTACTAGAAAATGATTTTTAATTTAATAACTCAAAGCATATGCATCAAAAGGTTTTTAAATAAACATCCGACACGATAACTTAGGCTTTTGTCCACCAGAGGGCGTATTCGAGCGCTGGAGTTGCGAATTATTTCTGAATTCCATTTTCAGATTCTAAAAATACACAACCGTTTACTCGTTTCCCAAAAATTTATTTTTTTTAATTTTGTGTTCAAAAATGCGTTTCATTAAATGCATTTTTCTCATTTTTTTTTTTTTTTTTTTTTTTTTTTTTTTTTTTTGCCGTAAAATAAGATATTAAAATTTCAAAAAATCAATTTTTGGGAAAGAGCGCAAATTTAACCATTGTAAATTTCTGAATGTGTAAACAAAATTTAAAAATTTCTTTTACGTAAAAAGCAATTCTATAAACAAATTTCGCCATAGACTCACAAGGAATTTCATGACTAGAGATGGGAAAATCGAAAGCGGGAGTGAACAGCATTAACCTTTTCCTTGCTATCATTATGTGATTATATATATATATATATATATATATATTTATCACTCGTAATTCGCATCTATTCGATGAAATCTGTTTCATGGGAGTGCTAAGGCAAGTCAAATATTGAATGAGAACATCACTTAGTGAAATAGTTCATTGGGACATAAGTTTGAATCCTAGCAAGGATTCCATAAAAAACTGATTTACATAAATGGATGCTGGTAGTGAATGAAATGTAAAAATATAAAATATTTTGTGAGAAAAATTAAATCACATGGAAAGTTTTTTTTCTCTCTCTCCTTTTGCCTTACTCAAAATAACTTTAAAAATAATATTTTAAAGCTTTTTAATTATTAAATTATATATATATAAGTTTAAAGATTTAAAATAATTTTTTGAGATCTTTCTGTGGATTTTACAGAAAGCACATTATGTAGATTTTGCTTATACACTAGTATTAGGTATTAGTTAAAAAAAAAAAAAAAAAAAAAAAAAAAGACTATACTCACTAAGGATTTTATTCTGCCTGCATCTATGTTTACATAAATCTAAAAATAACATTTGTAATTTTTGGATGTAATATGAACGAAAATAGACATGTGCTGGCCCGGGGGGACAGGGGGACTTGTCCCCCTGCGCCCTCTGCCTGAGGTTTTCTTGGCGCCCGCAGTCACTTAAAAAATTTTTTGCTAAATTATCCTCCGCAAAAACGGAACGCGTTTTTAAAAATGGAGAACAAGATCAGTTTTTATCTCCTTTTTATGAAAAAAGAAAAACAGTTGTTTTCTACGAAATTGAGATAAATGCATGTAAACAATTTCCTCAAGCGCCCTTTCCTTTTTCATCCTTCTCACTTCTCAGAAAGTGAAGAGGGAAGTTAGTAAAAGAAAAAGAAAGTGCCCTGGGCTATCTAGATCTCGGAGGAAGGATAAGAATGGAGACGGCGAGAGCCGGTTTTCAATGGAGAAAGAGTGAAGTAACTGTATCAGGTCCCTTTAACTGTGCACCCAAAACATTCGCTTAAATTCTATTGCCGTTAGAGTTAAACGTACGGAAAAACGGTATAAATCACGGTTTATCCTTCAAAAATACTGAGAAATATTTTTTGTTTAGTGTATCAATCTTTTTTTTTACTTTCTCTTACCCATAAGTATTGTTTTTGGGTCAAAATTTCGAACGCGAGTTTTTGTTATATTTACATGTTCTGAGGTCCCCTGAATACGAAAATCATGTTTTTAGCAAATGGTCTGTGTGTGTGTGTGTCTGTGTGTGTGTCTGTCTGTTACCAGCATATCTCAAAAACAAATTATGGCAGAAAGTTCAAACTTGGTATTCTAAATTTGTATCATATAAGAATGCTACACTAAACTTTTCGTTAAGATCAAGCAAATGGTTCGTGTACAGGGACACTCAAAAGTATTCAAATACATTACGTCTATGGGAGAAATTGCAGGTAAGTAGAGTTTAAAATCTATAGACTGCACTAAACCAAATGAAACGAATATATATTTTTTGTAATAGAGATAGTCAACAAATTTTTTATAATGAAATAAAAAGCAGGAGCATTTCATCGTTAAATATTCTTTTCCTTTTTCATGCCGTAAAATTACGCAACACAGCGGCCTGGAAAAACTTTCTTATTTAAAGTTAAATATCACATTGAAAAAGCTAAAAACTTATAAGAAATATAGTTTTTAAGATTATCTGAAATTGGCGAGTACATAGGTTGCTTTCTATTTGAAACTGTGATAATGATAAAAATAATGACTTTTATTATTTTCTTCTATTCAGAAGAAGTTCTTCTATTCAGTTCGTGAAAAGTTTTGATGCATTTACACGTTTTGTAAAGCATTGAAAATGATTTGACCATTTTTAAAAATGCAAGTCTGACTGTGTATCGTGTATGTGTTATCAAAATTTGTGGGTGCTGTATCTCATTAAGTAATGGGCAAAATTCCACAAAACTTTATATTTAGTTAAATCTTCATATGAATTGGTACTGATTATATTTCGGAGTAAATCGCCCATCTGGTGGCGCTACTATGCATATATGTATGTGTCATCAAAATTTGTGATTGCTGTATCTCATTAAGTAATGGGCGGAATTCCACAAAACTTTATATTTAGTTAAATCTTCATATGAATTGGTACTGATTATATTTCGGAGTAAATCGCCCATCAGGTGGCGCTACTGTGCATATTACTCCCATTTAAGATAAAGCTATATTTCATCTTCTGTTGTGTATAATTTCGTAAAATTTTATATTTAATTGGATTTTTATGGGATTTTATCCTGATAACACTTTGTAGTAAATTTCCCAACAGGTGGCGCTGCTATGCTGTGAGGCTTATTTAATGTAAGTGTAAAATTTGCAATATTGATTTTAATTATCTCAAAATAATTTTAAATGTTTGGGTTTTTTAAATAATGCTTTTGTAATTAAATATATTTACATAGTCATTATGAGTGTATTTTCAGCAAGATAACAAAATTAAAAACTAAATTCTGATCCTCATAATCTGAAATTTAATGAAAATTTAATTTAAAATTGTTATGAACAATTTAATTGTTCTTTCTTTAATACTTTTTTTTTTTTTTTTAATTAAGAGGTTGGCAAGTATGTAGAAGTTGATAAAACCCTTCTAAAATAGTTTTCTTGATCCCTGTTAGTTATAATAATATGAAAAAAATTGTTTTATTTCATATCAATTGTTTTAAACCCTTGCACTTGAATGAGTTACTTGTGGCAATTTGTTTTCTTGTGCAATAAAAACAAACAATTTTGTTTGAATAATAATAATAATAATAATAAAAGAATTTACATTGCAAATTTTTGTAAAAAATCAGAAATGAAACTAGGCGCTTTAATATTCAATGCAAAAAATAACAACCCTCCTCCCCCCCCCCTCCCTGATGTAGATAATTGGGCCAATAATTTACCCAAGCACCAACACCATTTTTTAAATTAGTTAATTTTCTATCTATCTATCTATCTACGCATATATATATAAATTAAATCAATTTAGATCAATAAATCAATCAAGATAACTAGTTACTTAGTTTGGCCTGTGTATGTTTCTGTGGTGATTTAATTGACTAACTATTCTTCGTTCTCATTCTTTTCTATTATTATCAAACGCATTATAATATATATATATATTTATTTATTTACCAAGCCAAAATGCCGAACAAGACGGCATTATTAATTATACATATAATTATAAATACGCTAAAATTTTAAAATGAAACTTTGATTCGTAAGAAAAACACTGATAAAATAGATCATAATTTGCACTACCCAACACGTTTTTCGTAAATGTTTTGAGTGCACCAATATGGCTGAACCGGTTACAGTTGGAGCTTCACTTAAACGAGCTCTCGCCCTCTCCATATCTATCCTTCCTCCGAGATCTAGATCCCCAAACTGTTCTCGGAATTTTCATTCTCGTATACTGGGAAATCTATATCCGAAGAGGCCGTACCACCTCCCCCGTGGTGGCCGTACTCCCCTTTTCACTTTCACTAACCGGCCTGTAAACAGAATGAAACAGATGAAAATCATAGGAATAACATTTGTAGATCATCCAGTCATGAGTCATTAGTGCAAGGCGCAGGAGAGGAAGAATTAAAGAGGAAACGAGATACTATATTGCCTCTGGAAAATTAAATGCGTGGATACTGAAAACGAAAAGTGTGAATGGAATAGTACAGTACTCAGGTCGGAGAAAATAAGGGTATTTTATTCTAACAAATTAAATGAAAAGGACGCGAAAGAAATGTTAAGGGCGCCCTAAAAACGCTCTTAATTAAGTTATCAATTGTTTTAAAATTTTGATTATTTATATATCCAACATCCAACCTTCTTTCTACATGATGATGATGATGACAGTACAAGATAGCTCTAAATCTAAATTTCTATTAAAAATTTTCTATAAAGTATTACTGATAAATATTCAACTATAATATTACATAGTACGGGAAACACAAACTACGACCAGCACAAAAATTGATGAGAAGAACTGACATTCATTTTAATGACTACATTAGGAAGGGCGCAAAAACAGTGTTACGGGCGCACTAAAAACACACATAATTTAAACATAAAAATATTCATAATTTTTACTATTCATATATGTATATATATGTGCGTGTGTGTGTGTTATACTAAGGGATTAAGGGTTCAATATACAGAATCATGTGAAAGAGAACGAGAAGGACACAGGGCGCCTGCCCTTACAAATACGTTCAAGTTTAGGAGCTATATCAATTTTAAGGACGCCGTTTGGCACACCGAAATTCAAGTAACTTCATTTTTATTTTTTACTATATTTAACTCTCTTCTCTATTATGATATGAAAATGTGGCACCAGTATAAACGCCCGCATGAAAAATAGTAGTATGGGCGAATTCATTTATAATAACTTCAACAAGCTGAGCTCTATATCAATGCCATAACGCCATGAAACATCTTAAATTTAACTATAAAAATTTATACAATTTTAATTAATTATTTAAAAAAAAATTTCAAATTATATGTTATTATGGGCCCTACGCATCTACATGAAAGTCCAAGCGAAAAGGACGGCTTTACTAATAATTTCATAGGCCGTTGTAGCAAAGTTATTAGGCGCTCCTCTAAAAACTCTATAATATATATATATATATATATCATATTAAAATGGACAGCCACACATTTAAATAATTAGAATGCCGTTGTTGGCGTAAATGGTTGTTTAATGTATTCAGGTTCAGGGCTTGCATCTATTACGCGAAGGAGAGCCCTTTCCTTAAAATTCATATCTTGAAAAACCAACTTCAGACGAACAATTAATTAACTCAAAAATTCCTTTTACCGTTCAAGCGGAAGCGGTCATGTGAGATTTTATATAACAAACTGGGCTACACAAAATAAATTTATTTTGAGTTTTCTCTTTAAAAGTAAAGCCATAAAAGCAGTTTTTTTCGATATGTCCCTCCTCTCCTTCCCTCCACAACTCACATTGTTGGTTTAAATAGCGCTACTAGTTTGATTACGTGAACTTCCAAAATAATTTTAAAATATCACTTTCTTTAAAGGTTATTTAATATCGTTATATTACTTGAAACATAACTAATTTACCATTATATTTTTTAAATGCAGAAAAGCATATTTCCTGTAGAATATGATAGGGTTAGAGTCCTTCAAAAAATTCCGATATCTTTCAGGGTGCAAATGAAAATTGCTTGAAGTGCAATTTAAATTGGATTTTTAATTTTGAAAACAAAAGTTAATGATTATAAACAGTGTAACGGGTACGTACAGTTGGAATGTGTTTTATTATCTAAGAGACTCGTATGTTTTTCGTTCTTGTTTATTCTTTATCCGTTATATTTTATCAAAGTTATTATTAACTTTATTATTTTAATTTTTATTATTTATGAAAAATGTTTATATTTATTGAATTAAATATTATTTATTTATTTATTGTTAGTAGTATATATTTACTTATTTTAAACCTCTTTGTGATACATCAATAACTGGGTGTCCAGGCTTAAAGAAGGTTCCGGCCAGGCTTATAATATATAAATTTATACCTGTACCCTTGAGGTAAAGGACACCATGGCCATTATTTTGTGAAAGGAATTAACACCAAAATGTATTATTAAAAACAGTATTTCCATTTAGTACATTATGTTACTAATACTGTGTAAAAGTATCATAAAGTCATTCCTGCTAGTTGCGAAGAAACATGCAAAAAAGCTGTAAAAAAAAAAAAAAAAAAAAAAAAAAAAAAAAAAAAAAAGTTGAAAAAATAAATAAATAAATAAAAATAAAATAAATTATAATAATAAAGTTGCATTTTTATTAATCTTGAAATTTGAGTTTAGTCTCGAAGAAGTGTTAAATGGAGATGAAAGGGAAAAGCTCTGAACAACAAGAGATGTTATGGCTAAAATCATAATCAACGATTAATAATGTGATTTCTTTTGATTAATATTTTCTTGTATTCTAAATCAAATTGCTTTAGAGCATAGCATATTTTAATAACTCCTAAGAAATTATCAGAAAACTTTTAAGATTTATAGAGTTCTAACAGATGACGTCACATATTTGTTTGCTGAGGGATAGTTGACCCCACTGACCCATTTTATCATTGCGGAATAGTGTTAAAAATTTATTGTAACACAGTGTTGTAAATGTATTTGTAAAAGCATAAAAAAATTCGACTACTACGCTTCCAAAGGCATGGAAAAATTAGTGTTGTTCTTCAGCAAAGTGCGGTTTTTAAGAAGAAAGTCACGTGGTTGTTAGAACTCTATAATCTTGTTAATAATAAAAGGCTAAGTTTTCTGGGTCTAACTCTCGAAATTAACGTCATAGCGACAACAATGTATTGAAACAAAGAAAGAAATATTTTATCTAGAGTTCACATGCATGCATGATGCATTTCAAATGAATGAAATAATGAAAAGGAATAATTTAACAAAAAAATTACATCTAATTTTTTATTAATTAGTGAAAAACGTTTGTTTCGAATCAGTAAAATCGATGTTTTACTATATGCTAGGAAAAAATATAAAAATTTCTAAGTAATGCTAAATGATTATGCTAAATGATTTTTCCAAAAAATTAAAGTTGGGGTAAAATTTCTTTTAATTGATGAAACATTAAGAAATACATATACATATTTTTCCTAGCCTTAAAATGTCTGAAAAAAAAAATCAGGATTAATGGATCTTCGAATCTTTGAGAGGAAATCATTTTCATTATCCCCCCCCCTCCCTGTCTTCACAGAAAATGCTATATACCCTCCCAGATTCCAGAATCGAAAGCATTTACTTCCATATGTTTCATATGTCCACCACATGTCCTCTTTTGTCCTTTCAATAGATGAGCCCCGCTTTAACAGAACCCAATTTGGCGACTGGCAAAGCTATGATGCATTATATGTTTCAACTATAATACTTGTTCTTGTTGTGTGATACCATATACTTTTCCTTAAAAAAAATGGAGGGAAGGAAAAAGAAATGTCGCCAATATACTAAGAACGACATATGTATCCAGTGTCAAACAAAATTTGGCGTTAATTACTCTGCTTGACAGGGTAACCTTTTGAAGCAATTACCTGACCTCACCTTCAAAAGGAAGCATTTTTACTCGACTTACGCTACGCTTACTTTTCTTACTACAGTCTAGTACAGTATTATTAAATCGATTTTTCTTTTCCTGCAAATTTAATGGAAGATTTAAAAAAAAATTAAATGAGTTGATTTCTTTTCTGCAATGGATCCCAATAAAAGGTAAAAAAAAAAAAAAAAAATTATTATTCTCTGATATTATATGAATGTACTTTGCATTTTAAGTAAAGTTTTTACATCTCCCTTTCATTGTGGAATTCCCATCAATGCTATTTTTTTTTTTTTGTTTTTGTTGTTTATAGTGCAAGAGCTAAAAAATCTATAGTGACTCCATTTTACTTTCCGAACATTGTGTAATTAACTATAACTACTATTTAAACAAATTAAAGCAAAAGAAGTCGTTAAATAAACAAAAAATAAAAGTTTAATAGGTTGTTTGAGTATTGTTCCCTAAATAGTACGTTGTTTAATTTAATACTTTTATTCTCTAAATATATTTGTCCATGCAGGTCATAATGAAAATAATAAAGAATTTTTCGTTCTGTCCCTGTAAAAATCTACAGGTGCTAGATTCATCAAAACTGGTAACTTATAACGTGCATATAAATTTAAAGTTCAATAAAATGAGGCATGGAGACTCTATCACACTTTTAATAGTTTCTGTCCATAGCCACAGTGATACAGAATTTTTGTTGTTGTTGTTGTTTGTTTGTTTGTTCCTGTTATTTAAAAAAAAAAAAAAAAGAAAAAAAAAGAAAGAAAGAAAGAAAAAATGAGGAAAAGAAAAGAAAAAATGACAGTGACAGATTCACCAAAATCTATACATGCTACGGTGACCTATACGGTGACCTTACTTAGCAACACTTAGCTCACTCGAACAAAGCATTTACAAGCTATCACTTACATATATCTTTGTAAAAATGTAGCAAAAATAAACTCTCGGGCAACTTTAAAACGTATAGATACACCGAAACTTAATGTCAAAGTTTCGTTATTATTACAAACTTTCCTTTCTTATGTATGTTCGGAAAGTAATATATATATATATAATTTGAATAATTTAATTCCTTTACAATACTCAGCAAATGAAAGAGAGATGAAAATACCAACATATGAAATTTTAAATGAGATGTAGTTCGAAATATATAGGTAACTATTGTAACGAATTTATGAGTTTAAAGATAATTAAAACATAAAAGGACAATTTATTTTATTCATTGATAATCTATTCCTATATATATATACATAAATGAGGTGTTTTTTAGAGATAAATTTTATTAAAATCTGTAGAAATATGCAATTGTTATTATTTTATTTTCAAACGATTTTAGCTCCAAATTGGAAATTGTTGTATCTCAATGTGAAATAGTCTGAATTGTAAAACCTTGTCCTGAGTGCAGTTAAAATAGAAAATAAATAAATAAAAAATAAATATATATATATATATATATATATGTCTGAGACAGAGTTTAATTTAGTACAACAGGATTATTTTACATATTTTACACATTAATTTTGGAAGTAGTTTTATTCTTCTTTTTAGATTATACAGTTGCTTTCCTTAGCAACGATTACTCTATAAATTTAATAAAAACTCAAATAAATAAGTCTTTAAAAGAAAATTTTATTCATTCCAAAAGACAGAACTTTCCTGTAGACTTAATATATGAAATAAAGTTAAAATATTGAAAGCTAAACAATCTAACGAGTAATTTCACTTTTAGGAAGTGTTTTATAATCTATGTCAACCGTGTGATTTTTTATTTCTTGTTTTTAAGTAATTAATTGATAAGAGAATTTTGCATCAGCCTAAACTTTATATTTGTTATTTTTTACGTTTCTGATACTAAGAATAAGGGAATATTTCAAAAAATATTTTGTTTAATAATTTCTAGTGTAAGTTTCTTTCTATTATTATTATTATTTTCTATGTGTGTGTGTGCATGCATGTATACAGGGCCCGCCAAAGTACCTCCCCTCCCCCGTCTACCTCAGAAATGCACTGAAATTTTTAAAAATGGCGAAACACATGTTCAATGAATTCGAGGAAGATCTCTTTTGATAAAAATATTTTGGCCCGGGAAGAGGTTGGGAGGGCAACTTTAAAATTTCAAATAGGAAGGTATGCCTTGCGATATACCCCTGGAAACGTCTCTTTAAGACAATGAATTAGATGCAAACAGTTCTGTCATGCGATGATTATTGAAGAAAATACATACACGTCTTTTGGTGACTGTATCAATTCCCGTTCAAAAGTTAGAATATAATATTCCTTATACCTTACCCCCCCCCCCAAAAAAAAAAAAAAAAAAAAAAAAAAAAAGCATACTTTTATAATTTTTTTTTTTTTTTTTATTAAAATCACACAATCAACTGTGGAAGAAAATCATATTAATTGAAATTTTATTTTTCCGACTCAGTGAAAATAATGCCTGGACCGGGACTCGAACCCCGGATCTTTGACTTACAAGGTCAAGGCTCTACCAATTGAGCTATCCAGGCCGACATCCCGGTCAGTATTACTCACTCAGACAACCTTTTAGACAGAAACATCTCTGGTCTATCATATAGATAGCTCAACAGAAAATAAGCCGCAGGAAATGGAAAACACCATTAGATAATCGGAGAAAGAAATACAATTTTTTTTTTTTTTAATTAAAATCACACAATCAACTGTGGAAGAAAATTTATTTTTCCGACTCAGTGAAAATAATGAAGTTGGTTTTTAGATATTTTAGAGCAAAAATCTCATATATACACATTTTGCCCCTTCCCCCTTTAGGTACTGAATTTCTAAAATTCCAGAAATTGGTTTTTAGGTATTTGTATTAGCTATATTTTAGAACAAAAATTTTACTTATTATCTAATTTTTGTTGTTGTTTGAAATATGTAGGATTATGTGAAATCCCGTTTTGTCCCTCCCCCCTCCACTTGGGGACCGAATTTCTAAATTTTCAAAAATTGGTTTTTAGATATTTGTGTTAGCTATATTTTAAAGCAAACATTTTACGGATATCTGTTATTATTATTATTATTATTTGTTTTGTTTCTTTCTTTGAGATATGAAGGATTTTATGAAATCACGTTTTGCCCTGTCTCCCCCTTGGGGGGCGAATTTTGTAAAATCGCTTCTTAGTGGATGTTTAGGTAACAGAAGAAACATTGTCACAAAATTTCATGCTTCTAGGTCCATGAGTTTGGGCTGGGCGATGAAGAATCAGGCACTCACTCATTCACGCACTCAGGACAAACGATTATATATATATAATAGGTATCACATTCAAAAGAGTTAATTAATATACTTGTTTTGTTGTTTCATTTTTATTATGCACATTTCGAAAACTACTTAAAGTTATATTTTTTAAAATAAAAATAATTTCATTCATAATCATAAATTAATTTGCATTTAGTTAATTAAATTATGAATTGGATTTAGTTAATAGTGTAGAGAGAAATAAATTTTCTACATGCTAGACCTGAATTTAAGCAATGTTCCCAGAATAAATATTAAATTCTTGAATCGTATAGTAATTCTTTATTTCAATAAGAAAAACAGAGTATGTAAAGCTTATGACTATTATACTGCGTTTCTGTTTTAGATCTCTGAGGAATATTGATGTTAAAAAAAGAAAGAAATCTGGTCATGATTTTAGAAAAGATAAAAAATTAAAAGAGATGCAAAAATCAGCAAAGGCATGTTCGAAAATTACTACGTTTTATGAAAAACCGAATACAAATACTTTAGAAAACCAAAATGATCCTCAACCAAGTAGCCAAGAAATTTTCAATATATCTAGTTGTTCAGTCAATGCTCATGAAAATGACAATCCAAGTTGTAGTCCATGTGCCCTTTCAATAAATAATTCCCATTCTCAATCTGAAGAATTTATCAAAATAGATACTACTCAGACATCTGAACACCATCATGAGCCTCCACTTCGAAAATCACCGGAAATAAATTCTGAGGAAGAGGAAATGTCGTCAACAGAAAAAAGAAGTTACTTTAAAAATCATCAAGATAATCCTCAACCAAGCAGCCAAAAAATTTTCAATATATCTAGTTGTTCAGTCAATGCTCATGAAAATGACAATCCAAGTTGTAGTCCACGAGGCGTTTCAATCAATAATCCCGATTCTCAGTCTGAAGAGTTAATCAAAATAGATACTACTTACTACTCCGACATTTGAACACTCTGAGCCTCTACTTCGAAAATCAGCGGAAATAAATTCTGAGGAAGATGAAATCTTCCCAAGAGAAAAGAAAGATTATTTTAAAAAACCAACTAGAAACAATTTGTCAGACTATTTTGCATTTCATCCTAAGCAACCTGACGAGAAACTTTTGCCTTTTGCAGAAAAAAAATCAGTATTTTCCGTATCACTAAAAGACGGTCAATCATTCAAGAGACAGTGGTTATCAAACAATGAAACAAACAAGAAATTATATTGTTATATATGTTTAGTTTACAGTAATGTGAATTCCATTTTTTGTTTAGGATTTGAAGATTGGCGTCACGTTCACCAAAGGATTGAACAACATGAAGCTTTCAAAGCTCGCATGGAATCGGTAACGTTTTTCATGGCAGCAAAACAAAAAAAATCTACCTATGATTTATTATTCAATAAACAAGTTCAAAGAAAAAAAGAAGAAATTTTAGAAAGAAAACACATTATTAAAGTAATCGTCGATGTTCTGAAAGTAATAGGAAAACAAGGTCTTGCTTTCCGCGCATCTAAAGAACAAGCATATACTTTAAATGATGAATCTATAAATCATGGTAATTTTTTAGAAATTGTATTATTGGTTAGCAAGTATGACCCAGTTTTAAAGAAACATTTAGATGCCTCCATAAAAAAAAGTGAAAAAATCCATCAGGCAAGACAACGGAAAGACGCTAGAAAGAATAATAAAATAGAGGGAAGGGGCAGTTTTGTCACATTTTTTAGTAATAACACGATAATGAAAATAGTTCAAATCATTGGAGAAGAAATGAAAGCTAGGATAGCTGCTAGCATAAAGGAAGCAAGAAAGTATTCAATATTGATGGCACAATAGACATTTCAGGAAATGATCAGTGCGCATTTGTTGTTCGGTATGTCCATAATCAAGAGGTATTTGAAAGACTGTTGTCTTTAAAGTGTGTCAGTTCAACTACGGCTGATGCACTATTGGCTTCATTGACCAATACGCTAAAAGAAGTTGGTATACATATCGAAGACTGCGTAGCAAATGCTTTCGATGGCGCATCGAATATGAGTGGACCTTACAATGGTCTTACTGCTAAATTGTCTCATTTAGTACCGAATCACATTCACACATGGTGCTATGCCCATGTATTAAATCTGGTTCTAACGGATACTGCACAAGTCCTTCCTGCTTGCATATCATTTTTTAACTTACTGCAGGAAACACAAGTTTTTATTAAAGAGTCTTTGAAAAGAGAACAAAAATTTCTAGAAGAAAGTCCAGTTTACAAGTTAGAAGCTATTGGAGCAACACGTTGGAGAAGTCGAAGTGATGCGTGTACAAAAATATTTGGTAGAATCAACGACTGGACGAAGTTATCAAACGATTCCAGCTCTCAACCAGCTAAGTATGTTTTCTTTCAACTGTGTGTCGCATTACTTAAAATATCGTCATCAAAGAATTTTATGCAAAAGTAAGGAATGATGCAGCTGCACTTCTTCAGAAATTTGTGAATTTTGAAACAATTGTAACAGCCATGATTTTCCTCCAGATTTTTAGAATTACAACTCCGATATCTGATTATCTTCAAACGAAAATTTAGATTATGCTCAGGCGTGGAGATTAATCCACTCAGGAATTAATAATCTCAAAAATGTTAGAGACAAATTTGATGAAACTGTGTGTGCAGCAAGGAATTTCGTGTCTAAATTTAGTACCGACATTGAAAATTATTCAGACATAGATTCTTTAAGCGAAATGATTGAATCTGATTTCAGAAAAAAAAGACCAAGAAAAATTAAAAAGATGGCAGGAGAGATTTGTAATGATCAAAAAATTCAATCTTCACCTGAAGAAGAATTCAGAATTCACACATTTAACTGTATCATAGATACTATTATACAGACCATGCAAAATAGGTTTGCGACCCATAAAAATCTGTATTTAGACCTAGCTCTATTTGATCCAAAAAGATTTCACCAAATTAACTATGACGAATTTCCAAAGAATTCGTTAGAAAAAATTGCAAATTTGACCCCTTCTTTAGATAAAGCTAAATTAAAAGAAGAAATGACTTCTTTTTTAAGCGTTTGGCCCAGCATAAGTAAGAAAACCTTTGAAGACGATTAGAAGACTGATGAATATCTAAAGACAGATGCTCAAAATGACTTCTTTGACGAAAATGAAGATGAAAATGAAGATGATATTATTTACATACAATGCAGTGAAAAAAATCAATGCAATGCATGCATTAAGTGAGCGTTTAGAATAATTGTTGATTTTAACATGTGCAGCCGCCAATACACAGAACTTTATAAAGTCTATAAATATTTATTAACTATTCCATTAACACAAGTCAGCTGCGAAAGAGTTTTTTCTAAATTAAAGCTTATAAAAACTAGATTAAGAGCCTGTATGAAAAATGAAACTCTTGAGGAATTTATTTTGATGAGTACTGAGAGAGACATTTTAAACTCTATTGAACATGATTTCGTAATCAACAAACTCTGCGAAGGAAGCTCTGAAATGAGGCGACTTCTTGTTTTATAATTGAAGAATCAAAACGTAATGTATATTTCTAAATGTAATTACATTTGTAATTATATTTAAAAAATATATATATTACATTTTGATTGTATTATTGTACAAGTAACATTTTTTTTTTTTTTTTTTTTTTTTTTTATGTAAATAACTTTTTAAAAGTTATAAGATGTTCGTTTTAAAATTCTTTATTGACATTTTTGTTCTTCTGATGGTGCTTAAAGTTCAAAAATTAATAATTATATTTTTTCAAAACGTTCATTATGGGGAAAAAAAAAAAAGAATCTGAATACAATAAGAAAAAATCATGTTTTAATTTAACATTTAAAGCCATGTGTATCTTCACCTATCTGAATAATACATTCTTAATACCATTTCTCATTCAGTTTTCTTTTCTAAAATTGTGTGAATTTTTACTTTTTTTCTAAAGTTAATTTTTCTAAAAATTTGAATTATTATGAGTGCAAAAATTTTACTTATATTAAAGTTATATGAAATTCAGTTAAAGATTTTATAACGAACATACTACCAAACTTTAATGTTCATATCTTCATAAAGTATACTCAAAAGCAGAAAACGGGAATTTGTCCTTTTAACTTTCTACGTCAGTGAATAAATAAATTTATGTATGCATGCATGTATAATTTTATTTACTTATTAATAAACATTTTTTTTTGTTTATATCTTGTGACAATTTATAGCATTTATTTTCAATTTAAAGTTATGAATTCTTTTTTATATTAAAAAGGTAAAAAAAAAAAAAAAATGAAATTCTTTTAAGAATTATATTAACTTTTAATGTACACATAAAAGTATGATACTTAATTTTATTTAAAATACAGAAACCGTATGGGGTAATTATTCAGTTTGAAATTACATGATTAATCATTACATAATTTAAGTATTTAATATGAACTTTGTTAATTGTATTTATTGATACTTCTTTATTTTCTTAAGAACTTTAAGAGTGTTTTTCTGTCTAATTTCACATACTCTTTCCTAAGTTAATTCTATAGGATTGTTGTTGCTTCGTTTTCTGTGGTTTTCTCGGGAGAGAAATAGAATTTTTAAAAATAAATTCAAAGATACAGTTGCTTACTTTGTCGTTGTTTACGTTATTTTACAAAATAGCTTTCAGTATTCATTCCCCCCCCCCCCCATGGTTAAATCTAAGAGTCCATTTAACTGTTTCTCAGTTTCATCCAAAAGTGTTATAATATTTTTAATGTGTGTTGTTCTAGAGTAAAAATTGACAAATTTAAATGAAGTTATCCAGAAAATAATTTACCTATATATGTAAATATATATATACACATGTATTTAATGCTATAATATCAATAAGCGAAGGTGACTTTATTCTGTTGGATTAACAAGGAGGGATTTAGCGAGATAAACAGGTGAAAACTGATTGACCAACAATCTTGATATGTTTTATTAATTCAAAGTAATCAAATTCATTATTCTAATTTTAAATCAAAAACTAAAATTTACTTGGATATTTTTTCAATCAAATATTTGTTATAAAAGATTAGAGTACGAGAAACAAGAGTAAAATAGCTTGGGAGAAAATTTTAGCATAAAATAATAATAATAATAATAATAATAATTTTAAATTTTAAAATAGATGACTTTTTTTTTTATTTTTTTTATTATTATTACTGAGCTATTCTAGAAAATGTGAAAATATTCGTTTTATTACGTAGAACAACACTTGTTTCAAAACCAAACATTTTTCATTTCTATAAAAGAAAACTACTTATTTAAGTTTCTTAATAAATTATCTAAATAAGATTCTTAAGTATTTCATCCGTGTTCATTATTTTTGTTAGCACAAAATTAACTGGGATAAATTTACTTTTGTGTTTTCACTGTTAATACTATAATAGCATCTAAAGTCGTAACACATTAAATTAAAATTTTAACTAACAATACAAATATCCTGTCTGAAGTTTACACTAGAGACCCTAGATAAAATAATAGGCCGACGCATCACCGCCATTTTTTTGCCTCCGAAGAGGACAGCATTCCCGCTTGGCGTCCTTATCGCTTCCCTAATAATTTTAAGAAATCTTGATCTGAAGCTAATCCGGTCAAGATAAGAGCAATAAGCAACAATAATATTCCTAAAAACACATTTTTTTTCAGCACATTCTCAGGATGTCATTTTATTCTGAGGATATCTTATGGATGTACGATGTGCTGTTAGGGCGGTTTCTGTTTCTTTTACAAAATGTCGCCAAAACGCAAATACACAGTAATAGAAGGTCTGTGAACACTTTATATTCATTTCTTGAATGATTATAGCAGTTTATCGCTAAACAAACTTCTATATCATAGTTTACTTAGCTAAAATTATGAAATATACTGAAATAAGTTACTCTAAAGTAACGTAAGACGATAAAAAAAATATTTGTTGTTCGTTTATCAGAGAAACGCGCTGGGTACATGTAGCTACCCTAAGGCAACAAAATGCCTGATGCGCCAGCTCGTATATACAGGAGCCTTAGTTTACACACACCACACCACACTAAAAATTTTTATTAGTTTCGCTGCATCGAACGCTTATTTACTAGGGACAGCGGTAAATATCTAAGTAAACACTTTCTTATCTAGCATGAAAGAAATAACTCACCAACATGCATATTTATTTTACAACTGTATTTTTTAAACGTATTAAAAAGAAATGCTTTGCGCAATTTGTTTAATTGTTTTGAAGCATTATTAATTTTTACCAGGTTTTTAATAACTTCGATTCTTGTTTGTTTGTCCAGTACAAATCTTGCAATCGATTTTTAACTAACTTTCCGATTAGCTAGACATTTGAAACTTTCAGAATAGCTCAGAACACAGGGACAATGCATTTTTTTAAATATTTTTAGCCAACTGTTTTGGGTCCCCGCTGCCTTCGGTAGCATTTATATGATTCAACAATCATATAACTTCCCTACTAGCTAAACTTTTGAAACTTTAAAAATAGCTCAGAACACAGCGACAATGTATTTTTTAAATAGTTTTAGCCAATTATTTCGGCTCTCCGCTGCCTTCAGTAGCGTTTATATGATTCAGCAGAAAATTTAAAAATATGGTACATAAAACTTTTTTTTTTTTTTAAATCGTGTAATTATTATAATTTTTTTTTTTTTTTCTTTTTTCACAAAATATTTTATAAATTTACAAATGGGGTGCCATTTTTAAAAAGCTAGATTAAACTCTGTATATATATTATATATTCATACAAGGTTCGGCTCAGAACAGAAGGCGCCCTCGTGACCCCCTATCTACCGCCCTCTTTAATGTAAGAAATTACCTTTAATATTTCCTTTTAAGTAAGTACCATAAAATCCCGAAAGTACCCCCTCCATCGAATATAACCTCCCCTCCTTTTTCTTCATTTTTTAAAAGAATCTTGATTATAAACCCCCCCCCCCCCCACACCTGAAATTTATCCGTTTTGCTTTTCAAAAAGGAGGGGGGGGGGGGGTTACTTTCGGGATTTTACGGTATATTAAATTGATAACTTACAGAAATAAATATTTCATTGAAATCAGTAAAAAATTTTGAAATCTTCAAAATAAAGTGTTAAAGTTTTTATTAAAATTCAGAAAAAATCATTAAATATTTTGTTATTAAGAATAAATTTACACTTTTTTTTTTTTTTTTTTTTTTTTACAAAACAGTGACTGGTATAACCTTCAAATATAATGAATAAGTTATTATGAAAATAATATATAATTAAATAGATCACATTTTATAATCCACCTTTGTCTAAGGGGCATGAGTTGTGACACAATTAACAATGTTTATAAAAATCTACCATTGAAAATTTTTGGACTTTAAATGTTTAAATAGCAAATTTCACTTCTTGTATATGTATAAAATAACGATACAACAGAAATGGAATTTCCATCTTAGATTACTGTTTATTGTTAAAATCAACGAGTAAATATGGTGATAAATGAAATACAAACATGTTTTAAGTATGATAAATCGATAAAATATGTAAAACAATATTATAAGAGCAATATATTTACAGTGTTTTTAAATATATATAAAGTAGGAATACATACATTTTTTTTAAACCTGAATGGCTGTTTTAGCTTTTCTGTATGTTTTTTGTCACAATTTTTTCATAACTTAAAAAATAAAATAAAATGGAGTTTAACATATCAATGTAAAGCCTACATATTTATTACTTTTAAATTATTTAAATTTGTTATAATCATTTTAAAGTTGCTCCTATTAATTAAATGTTATTAATATTATTATTATTATTTTTTATGTTTTATTGTGGGGGCTATGAAATAAACACTCAAAATTGTGAAGTGACTGCACTTATTCATTCAGATTTTGAAAAGATACCCATTTGTGCAAAATTCGGTGGATCTTTGTCACCTTTTTCTATACAAAAACTTATGTCAAAATGACTTGCACACACATACACAAGTAATTTCAATTAACGCAGATTCGAATACATTTTAAATGCTCCAAAATTTTTAATCTGTTTTCCAACTATGCTAATTCAGAGTTTAGAAACATTTACTTATTTATATTTTAAGTAATAAAGTAACCTGCCTTGTATATTGAAATGCAAAAATGAATTTGGAGTTAAATGTCAAACTTTCAGATGGAATTTAGAGAAGAAACTTGCGATGTATGCCTGTTTAAAGTATTTTCATTTTTAACTAAGTCCAAGATTTAACAGGAAAAAATAAGTAAAGACTTTAAAATGGGGGTTAGTAGAAATTATTATTAATAACCAAAAGTGTTGTAAAAATACCTTTAAAATGTGTATTTAAGAAACATTTAAAATTGCTACTTACATATTCCCATATTTATTTACACACACAATATATATATATATATATATATATATATATATATATATATAAATTATTATTATAATTTTACATTCCTTTTAAAATAAAATAAAATCAGTGGATATATTTATCTTAAGCAATAAACCCTTTAACATATATTTTTCTAAATAGAAATATCATCAATATCCACACTATTTTATTACATCTATTCCAGTCTGTTTTGTACACTATGAAATAATAGTTACAAATTGATGCACTTCTGCATAATTACACAATGTTGATCTGGGTATTTTTTTAAGTCTTTTTTTTAGAAATTTTACTTTAAATAAAACGTTTTTCTATTTCACTGATTATTTCTGCTTCGCATTGTCTGTCGTTTTCATGATAAATAATGACGTGTGTTCGTGAGTCGTGATTCTAAAGGTGATTCATTCAACATGAGCTCCTCCTTCATCAGTGACGTCATCAAACCACACCCCAAATCTTCGAAGCTGGAAATGTTTCATAAATCGCCCCCTTTTCACTCTTTTATCTTCATGATGATCATTTTTTCAGTGTTAGTTGTCAGTGCAAATGACAGGTGGGCGGATTAACTTTACGGTGATAAGAAAGGGGATAAAGAAGGAGTTTTTTTGGTCCTAAAGATTTTGATGTGAGAGACAAAATTTTTCAATCGCAGTTTGTTTGCTGAGATGATCCTGTATGCTCTTATTCCTTTCTATTTATTTATGGCTTTTCGACGCAGAAAAATAGTAACACAAGATGTAATTAATACGATTTTATTTGCATCTTCTGAAGATGAAATTAACAAATCGAATGATAGTAGAGATAGAAATGAAAATTCAGAGGAAATAGAACCATCTATGTTATTTCCAAATACTGAAACTGTTTCTGATTCCGATTTGGATCTAGACGAAAATAATGGTAATTTTCAAATTCCATTTACGTGGACTTCTGACATAAAGGACTTACTCAGGAAAATTTTTGCGGATGTCCAGGCCCAGTACACAGTTTGAATCCAGGAGCAGAACCTCTCGAAAAACAGTATATATATAGCTTCTTTGGGTAGAAATTAGATATAAGTGCTGCTTTGATCCTGCGCTTGTGCCTAGCATTTTTGTCTGATGAGAGGTTGTGCTATTATTTCAAATCAAAACAATAGTTTCAAATATTTATTTATTTATTGTGGTGGTTTACTCTTTTTTTTAAACACTAGTCCATCAAGGCATATTAATAAATAAATATTTACAATCAAAATCTTTATAAAATGAGGTTTTCAGTTGCCCTTATCAAATTACTTAACTTTGACAAAATGGATAGTTAAAATGATTAATTTAAGAAAGAGTGATTCTTACACAATGTGCTAAAACTTTACAAGACTATGTTTTCTTCATTGTAGATGACTATTTCTTGAACTGTATAAATAAGATTTTGCAAAAAATACCATTGCTGAATTAAAAAAAAAAAAAAGAAGAAGGAAAAAACCTCACAATTTATTTGAGTAAAAAAAAAAAAAAAAAAAAATAACACACTCCTTCATGAAAAGTGCTGCTTCGATGCTGTGCTCTAGTGCCTACCTTTTTCCTCTAGTAAAGCTTTGTGCTATTATTTTGATCCAAAAGAACTGCTAAGAATTTTTATTTATTTTTGCTACACCATTAATTGAAAAGAAAAAAGGAAGATAAAAAGTTTACACGAATTGTTTTGGGCCGATGTAATAGCACACCCCTTCATTAAGTGATCGATACAAGTACTGCTTTCATGATGTGCTAGAGCCTACTTTTTTCGTCTGGCGAAGCGTTCTGCTTTTATTTCTACCTGCAACAAGCATTGTAATTTTTTTTTTTTTTTTTTTTATTTATGGTGTTTGCTTATTTTTTTTTCTTCATTATTATTTATTACTAGTCCTGCAGCACATATTTATTAATAAATAAATACAATCAAATTACTATAAAATTAGCATTTTACGTGCATTTATCAAATTTGCATATCCTTTGAAAAAAAAAAGAAAAAAAAGAAAAGGATTATTAAAAACAATTGGATTAACAATTTAAGAAAAAAAAAATGTTTGCAAGAAAATACCGTAAGTGGAGGAAAACAAATTACTCACAATAATTGTTTTGGGCCGAAAAACAGTATATCACTTCTTTAAACTGTAAAAAATATGTCCTATTTGCTGTCAGAAATTATGTTCTCACAACATAATTTTTTCGTAAATTACATGTATTTTCTCAAATTACAGAGAATTTCTGGCAGCAAATCGGACAAATTTTTTACAGTGTATTTATAAAGTAGCTATAAGTGCTGCTTTGATGCTGCGCTTGTACCTATCATTTTTGTCTGATGAAGGGTTGTGCTATTATTTCTAATTGAAAGAACTGTTGTGAATGGTGTTCGTTTACTTTTTTTAATTTATTTATTTATTTACAATTAAATTTTTTATAAAATGAGGTTTTCAATTGCACTTACGAAACTTACTCTGAAAATCTCTGAAAAAATACATAGCTTAAAAATAGTTAGAATGATAATTTAACAAAAAAGTGATTTTTACACAGAGATTTTCTAAAATTTTTGCAAGATATTTTTTTATCGTAGATGACTATTTCTGGAACTCTATAAATTTAGAATAATAAATAAGTCCTTGCAAAAAATACCATAAGTAAAAAAAAAAAAAAAAAAAGAAGACAAATAAATAAATAAATAAAATCCCACGGCAATTGATTTCAGCCGAAATAATAGCACACCTCTTCATCATGTGTAAATGTAGATACAAGTGCAGCTTTGATGCAGTGGTATTCGTCTGGTTCGACAAGTGAAGCTTAGATCCAAGTTACTGTTTTGATCGAAAAGAACTTCTGAGAGCTTTTATTTTTAAAACTTTTTATAGGTGTTGTTTGCTATTTTATTTTTATTTTTAATTATTACTTTGGAACATCTATCTTTTAGAGCATATTGTCTGAAACTACTATTAAAAATTATTATACAGTGTTGTTTTCCATTGCATTTATCATGCTTTCTTAGCTCTGAAAAAATAAATAGTTAAAAAATAATTATATTAAATAAGAAAGAGTGATTCTTATATGATGACTTAAAAATATAAATAAATAAAATGAATACACAATTATCAGTTTAAGAAAATAGATTTATTCATACAGTGATACATGCATTATTTATGTATGAGAAAGTTTTAATTAAATTTTAATTTGAAAAATTAAAATTAGTGTTAAATTTCAAGTATTCGAAATGTGAACAAATTATTTAAACATTTACCCCCACATTCAGATGTCCGCTGTTAAGGATCCTTAACAGAGGGCCGTTCCCACCAAGCTGCGGTTAAACGGAGATTAGCAAAACGGCTGTTAAAAATAAAACTCCGATTAGGAATTCTTCCGTCCCACCAAGTTAAACTCCGGTTAGTGTTTCCGTGGTTAACAAACGGAGGGATTTTTTGAAGGGATTTTAAAGAGGTATTGTGATTGGTTCTTTGGGAATGCTTAGTAATACTGTCATTGGTTGATTCAGTTGTGGTCAAAACAGGAATTAGGCAGTCGTTATGTTTACAGTCTGTCGAAATAAGCCAGAAGAGTAAACAATTTTTCACTTGCAGAGGTAAAAATGGATTTTAGAATTAGTGCAAAAGCACTGGAGCATCATTTGGAAAAAAAAAAAAAAAAGGATGCTGTCAGTGGAAAGGTGAAAGAAAGCACTTGGAAAAAATAACAAAAACATTCAAATTTTATACATAGGATAAGCCAACAATTCATATTAAAATAGTTTGAGAGTATAGTAATAAAACATTTAAGTAATATTAGAATTCTTATATATATTGTAAAATAAAATCAACTCTGTGAATTTGAAAAAATAAATTTTAAAAAACCTACAGCCACATTAAAAAAATATGTATTATTATATTTTATAACTTAAATTTTAATTATGCATCAAGAAACAAAATGAAAGAAAAATCCATCTGAATTTTACTTACATTATGTAATAATTTCTTTGTTGCTTTATGTCAGTTGAATATCATACTAATAGAAGTTTTCTATCTTAATTTCACTTCTAGCTGTTATTTCAAGAAAACTGCTTTGCAGTATCTATGGTCATGAATGAAATTACTATATACACTGCAAAGAAGTTAAGTTAAATTTTTTCTTCTGTTTGTTTTCCTTTTTATTAGCTAGTGTATTTCCATACTCTGCAAAAGGGTGTTTACTTTTTTTCCAGATAATAAATGCCAAAGCTTTATTTAAATGTAATAAGAAAGAAGATAACTTACTTCTTTATCAAAGATTCTTTTCTGATAAATTCTACATAATCAGAATATAATATAATCAATGTATTATTTATACCGATTCTTATAGATATTTTCACACCCACAAAAGGTCACTTGATGTAGGGTAAAGTACACAACAACAAATTTATATTAAACTTGAGAAATATATTATTAATATTTTCCTTAAATTTAAGGTATGTTGACAAATGAAGTGCAGATAAGCCAGCAGTTCTCCAATTATTTAAACCACCAAGGTAGGAATGAGTAGATGAAGGTTACTTGTGTTCAGTGCATAGAAAATTGAGTTTATATTAGTGTTTAAGCTGACAGATTATTTTAACTGAATTAAAGTTGAAAATTTTTCATTATTTGAACAATTATTATTATTTTTTTTTAAATACCTAATCTTCAGTTTACCATTATAGAAAAAACTGCATAAAAATATGTAAAAAATTATGTTCTTATAACTACAATCGAAAAATTCTGCGATGGTCTTATCGATGAAATATCAAAATTCAAATATCTTGAAGTTGGTATGCGGAAAGTTCTGGGTTCAATTACCATTCGTTTGGAATTTTCTGTATTTTTCTCCGAAACTTGCTTTAAGATGAGCTAGGAACCCCTTAGAATGATTTCTCATGGAGGGTACACCATTTAAGATAAGGACCCTCATTCAGTTAACTGGCCTTAAACCCAACACTAGACAGCATCAGAATTTAAGTTTAATTTTCTCTCTTTTTTTTAACTATGCACATTATATCTTTACATATCTTTCAATAAAAAAGATTTTGAATTTTATATCTATATTTCTTATCTTAAAACAGATGTGCGGTCGAGGGACCCCCGTCAGGAACGAAGTTCCTTACGCCTTTTCTCCAATTCTAAATTTGATTTGATGTAGAGATCTACATTGTTATTATTTATTTATCTCGTTGTTGGCACCAATAGCGTACTTGACATGAAAGCTAATTAAGCTTAAAACAAAAAACAGCAGAAAAGCTTTAGTATGACTCCTTTGGTGAAATTGGCACTAAAGTAACTCTGACTTTTCTCGCCAAGGTCTTTACTAGCGCAATTATGATATCCGCATTTTATTTTTTAAAAAACAATTTATTGCAAAAATTTAATGTAGCAGAAACATTAATCACTTAAATTATTTAAAAGCAGTGTGTATGTCTCTTATAGCACTGTCTTATATATCAAGTTTCGTACAGTTTTATGCCATAAAAGTTGAGATATAGCCTTCCTGCTATCGAAGAAATTTCCAGTATAGCAGATCCATCTGTTGGCCTATAAGCATGTAACTTGAATCAGCATAATGGCCTTTTCACGTATGAAATTTTGTCTGATTATACGCCATAGAACCTGAGATATAGCCTTTCCTTAAATTGCAGAAATCGCTGTGCGGCAGCGCCACCTGTTGAGCGGTTGACACCGAATGTTGGTAGAAAAGTTTGTCTCATGACCTTACTTATCAAATTTTGTTTTATTATACACAATAGAACCTGAGATATAGCGTAATGCATTTTTGTTACGTGACGATTTCTGCCAGTTAGGTCCTACTGCAATCTGAGTTAAGGAACTTCATACCAAAAAGAAATAAAATAAGCTTTAATCAAGAAATTATATTGGAATTTAGATACTCGTGAGTACTATAATGTTAATGCAGATTAGAAAGAAGGAACATGTTTCTCACTTTAAGAGCTTAATATTAGATAAATTAATTTTTATTTTATTTTGTAAATTTTCTGATCCAATTTAAAGAAAATGAAGGAGACATAATGCATTTAAAGTTAAACTAGCTAGAACCCGTCAAATTCAATGGTCACTTTATTGACCGTAATGTTTCCAAAATCGTTGCATCGTTATTGAAATGTATTTCAAGTTAAAACATTTAATATAATTTATGACATTTCACTTAAAAAAAAGAAATTCGAAAAAATGCTTATAAATAGAAATACTATATATGACATCACTTTCTGCAAAGTACTGTCAGTGTGACATCAAACTGACTCAAAATAAACAGTTGCTGTCTTTTATTTTCTATTTCGTTTAATACTAAGACTACATGTTAGCTGACCCACCCGACATTGCCCGGGCCTATAATAACAACCTTAAATTTGTCTGATTTTATATCTTTAACTCGATTTTATTTGAATTTCTATTTTTAAATAAAAGCATCGCCAAAAAAGTAATAAGCTGTAACAAAAAAATTACCTCGAACAGAACGAAATTCTGCCTTGTGAACCTGGTGCCTGTGGCACTGCATATACCGGCCACTAATAACATAAAAAAATTTCCCAAATATTAACCTGGAACCGAACAAACCCGCCCGGTGTTGCCCGTGCCCATGATAACAACCTTAAATTTGTATGATTTTAATCTATTTTGTTTGAATTTCAATTTTTAAATGAAAGCATCGTTAAAAAAAAATAATCATCTGTAACAAAAAAAATTACCTCAAACAGAACAGAACTCGGGCTCGTATGAACCTTAAATTTGTATGATTTTATATCATTAACACTATTTAGTTTGAATTTCTATTTTTGAATGAAAGCATCGCGAAAAAAATTAATCATGTGTAGCAAAAAAATTACCTCAAACTGAACGGAACTCGGGCTCGTGGCCCCGGTGACTGTGGCAGCATATTTGTGGGCCGCTGATAACATGAAAAAATTCTCAAAAATTAACCTCGAACTGAATGAGCCTCTGACTCATGTTTCCGTTGCCTGTGGCTGCGGCACCGTATAGCAGGCATGCTACGCACGCGCTGCAAAATCCACTTTCCACCAGCAGGGGCACAGTGTATTCTGTACGAACATCACCAGCGGTCAGGAAATACCAAAACCTTTAAAATAATGTGCCTACTACTGCATGATAGGGCCTACTACAAAATCACCTAGTTCTATTTTTAACCACCAGGGGGTGCACTATATTGTATACAGACATCCCCAATCAACATCAAATTTCAAGACCTTTAAAACGAGGTGCTACATTGTGTGGGTCTAGAACGGATTTCCCTCTCAAACTAATTTCCCTCCTTTTCCCTCCAAATCTACTTTCCGCCTTTAAAATCGAAAATTCCAAAATCACAAAATCTAGTCCCCCCAGTGTACAATTTCTACACCGTGAAGTAATTTTCGCAAACATGTTTTTGATCCCCCCCCCCCCCAGGGGGAAAACTGTTCGACTTTTTTTTATTTTTCTCTTTTGATGACACATCTACACACCAAGACTTTTTTTAGATACCTCAACCAAATTTTTACACTTAGCCGTTCTCTCAGTAGACAAAACATGTTTCAAATTAATAAGTTAAATGCTTTTATCCTTAAGATATTTCGAATATTCATGCATACAATTTTAAAAACATGCATATAGAGAAAATTCAGCTTAATGAGAATTATAGATTGAATTTTAAATGCAAATAAAAACAAATATATATATATATATATATATATTAAAGAAAATAAGAAGCAATAAAAATAAGAAAATTAAGAAACGGTCTATCATCGTAAAAGAAAAATCACGCAGATGCCTGCATTAAATCATTTTTAAAAATCAGCTTTTAATAATAATAAACAGTTTTATGCAGATATTTAATTTATCAATTTAAATCTGTTAATATTCAGTGTAAAATAAGTAGTGAAGATAATGCAACGTGGATTAGAATTCCCCGAAGAATAATCTGTATCAGTGATGTCGTCTGTGAGGCCAAATCTCATGGTTCAAGTTGTAAGAAAGTTAAAAATGACTTCAAATTTAAAAATGATTCTAACACTATTCATTTTTAAATTTATATCAATGGTATACCTCTAAACAATGTTCCTGAACAATCAAATACGAACTTATAAATGTTATCGTATCATAAATGTATGTGTAATTCTGGTCTTTCATATAACATCACATATATATCAAAATATTTAAATAAATAAAGTCATAAAAATGTGTTATTTTATTAATATATTAAATAAGTTTATATATTAAATTAATATATAAACTTATTTAAATTAATATATAAACTTATTTAAACTTATTTAATATATAAACTTATTAATATATTAAATAAGTTTAAAATAATTATTATCTGTATAGCAAGCCATGTCTGATGTCTCTGTATTAGTGATGTCTACTCGTCATTTTTAAAGCACTGCAGGGAAAGATGCCTCAATCGGGTAGCCTTTTAATAAACACCACCCAATATGAGACACTCACCAGGCTTTTCCCTTTTCAGGAGGGGAGGGGGGAGACAACAGGATCATTCGGGTTGTACTCCTTGAGATCTTCCATATTTTTTACGTGGACACTTTCCTTTTCTTTCTGGCCCTTTTTTGCCCTCGACATCTGTTGGTGATAGCTCACTAAAAGGCGGAGATTGAGATGAACCTTGGCTATCCATGTATTGAACATCCATCTAAAAAAATATCCAACTAAAAGTAAAAATGATTAAGTAAAATAAAATTATTTACAGTAAAACTGCATCCTTCTGTCCTGTCTAATAAATATCTTTGTCATACTTTACGTTTCAGAGAGGTGCTGGGTTCGAACCCGGCTCATGCATTTTTTCTTTTTCAGTCCTAGTCTTTTTGCATGGTTCATAAAAAGCCACACTGCATTCAGTATCAGTCTCGAATAAAAATTTATCATGTTTTACCATGTAATAAACTTTATTGCCCCAGATAGCAGTTTTTTTTTTTTTTTTTTTTTTTTTTTTTTTCCCCTGTATAATTCTTTTAGCAGTTTTAAAAAGCATCAATACGATAATAATATCCTTATTTGTTTTACATTTCCAAGCCAAAAATAATTTAAATTGTGGCAATTTTTAAAGCTTTTTAATTTTTACTTAATATTTATCGAAACAAAATTTTTACATCCTGTTTGTTTTCGATCAAAAGTAATTTTGAAATTTTTTTGGAGCTATGAGTAAAGAAATCATTATCAAAACATAAGAGACTGTAATCAGAATCATCTAAGAGGGCATCATCTTGAAAAATATTATCGAAGGTCAGCATTAATCATATGCGGAATCATTTAATTTTGTAACATGCTCAAAATGAATTTCAAAACTTTACCTTAAACAAATCAGATAGGATATTAGTACGTTAATTATAACTGATATGAAAGTTTACTTTTCAAATTTTATAATACATAAATCATACTGTTACTTTTTCTTTTTGTTTCATGTTTTACATGTTAAATGAATAAGTTGATATAACAAATGATGATTATAGTGTAAAAAAATATATTAAAAAAATATATATAGTATACATTAATCTGGAGACAAAAACCAATGTTAATAATAAAAAATAAATACAAATTAACTGAGCATAGTTAAATCAGAAAATACTCTAAACAGTTAGTATTTGTGACATGAATGTTTAAATGTTGTTAACAATAAAATAAAAATTGCAATGTAAAAAAAAAAGATTAAACTCAAAAGCTGTAAATTAAAAAACAATTCTAAACAGATACATATATAACTAGGTAATTCATAAAGCCTTTCTTGATTTAAAAACAAATTCTCAAGTTAAGAAAACTTCTCTACAGCAATAATACTTAGTTAAATACTTCAGACAAATTTACTTAATTTTATACAGAAAAGTGCTTTTTCTTATTGTAGTAAAGAGTACAATTACCTAGGAAAGTAAAATACTCTACAGCAGTATAGAAGTTTGTAGAAATAATTTCACTTTTCCAAAAAGATTATCAATAATATCTCAGCATATGTATAATATTAGTTATGAGGAGAAATTAGGACAGAAAATATCTTCAGACAAAAACATTAAGATGCGTTATACATATGAAAAAAGAATTATTTTATGTAAGAACCAGAACAACAAAATGTAAGTTCTTTTACGAGGCTTTTAGGCAAACATACTTTAGATCCAAAATATCAAACAAAAAATTCATTTTTTTCAGAATACTACAAGAGAAGTGTAAAAATTAACTCACCGATCACTCTCGTATGAAATACCATGCTCAAACTCTGAAAAGATATCTAAGTCAAAAGTTTTTAAAAGGCGAAAACGATATTAAAAATTTTTTTCATCATAAAGAGAACTTTTCCGATATGTTTCTGGACACAGGAACAAAACAACGATCTTATTCGTCACCATCATCAAACAAAATTTTTTGCACAACATTCCAACATAATGAAAAAGAAAATAATAATAAACTAACACTAACAGTCAACAACATCCAAACAGTTCCGCCATATTTAAACTCTCGGTAAACAGCTAACCAGTGGAAACTCGACCGATTAAATATTAAACCTCCGTTAGCGCTAACCGACGATGGTGGGACGCAGAAATCTCAGCTGTGAGTGCTAATCCGAGTTTTTCCCTTTAACCGGAGATGGTGGGAACGGCCCTAAAGATCTTTAAAAAGATGCATTTTCATTGGTCAATCGAAATGTAAACAATCTTTATTTCCGACTTTCCTTAAAATAGAAATTCAGATGTCCGTTTAAAGATCTTTAACTTTAAGGATCCTCAAATTCTTAAGGATAGCTCTACACCTCTCCTTAAACTTAAAGATCGGCAGCCATCTTGTTTTTCTGTGTGTGATGATTTTGCATTATTTTTATCATTGCTTTTTTTTTTTCCGAATAAAGTAAGTAATGAAGTATTTTTCTCAAGTCCTTACTTATACTGTCCTTCTGTATGAGATATTATAGATGCATTTGTACTGCCTTAATAAAATAATTTTGATTTCTTCGTATGCACTGCGAACACGAACGAGGCCTATCTATAGTTAAAAGTAAATAGTTGTCATTCCGTTCAAAAACAATTTCATTTTTCATTTCTTTCAATGGGCTACCGATACCGTATAATAGGATGAAACCGCATGGTTATTTAAATAGTCAATTTCATAATAACATGCTCATTATTATAAGATATCGCTTCACTTAGATACTGATGCAATAACATTATTGTTTACGTTTAATAATCGGTTTCATGAAAGTATGAAATATAGAAAGTATTCATTTGACTGTAGGTACCGTTTACTTATTATTATTAAGGAGCATGTTTATTTAAATAGTCATTTTCATAATAACATGCTTATTATTATAAGATATTGCTTCAGTTAAGATCCTATGATGCAAAAAGATTGTTATTGTTTACGTTTAATCTGTTTCATGGAAGTATGAAATACAGAAAGTATTCATTTGACTGTAGCTACTGTTTACTTATTATTAAAGAGCATGGTTATTTAAATAGTCAATTTAATAATATGCTCATTGTAAGGTATTGCTACAGTTAAGATCCTGTGATACAATAATATTATTATTGTTTACGTTTAATCTTCTATCTTTTGTAATGTATAAATTTAATGTGTGACTGATTTTATTGAGTGATATTTCTGCAGTGAATAACCACATGAACAGGTTTTTTTTTTTTTTTTTTTTTTTTTGAGAAAAGATAAAAAGACCTGAAAACATTTCAATTTTTAACTATCATGATAATGGTAGTAAGCTTATATTTGTTAAAAGAAGTATATTTTCCCACACTATGTCGATTTTCACTTAAAATTTTTGAATTTATATATACAAATATTCTAAATTTTGTTATGTTCATATTGAACAAGAATGTAAATAAATGCTATTTTCATCTGTTTAATATGTTTCTGATTCCAAAATAAGTGAAGTGAGGTTTATTAAATTACAGATACGAAAATTTGATACCTTTTATGAAAACACTTATTAATAAGATTTATCATAAGTTTTTATGAATATATTTTTACGTAGTTATCTATGATAAATATTTTTATTATCTATACTGTGAATTTCATGACTGTAAAAATTATTAAGCATCATTTAATTTGTATAGTTAATAATAAAAGTTTATACTAACACTCATTTAAGACATTCTCAGAAGAAATAAATAGAATTTTTTAAATAATAATCATTAAATCACATATGACGGTATAGAAAAGAAACTGATGATTAGAATAGAAGAAGATGCTACCTGAGCCAGAGGAAGTCGTTGAGAATATCATCAGTCACACTAGCTGGTAGAATTTTGCAAGGTATTAAATTTTATTACTTTATGCCTTGCAAGATGACTACTTGCTGGCTTTAAAATGAAGAATGTGCTGGCCTTAAAACAGAGATGGTAATCAAGAGCTAATTAAGGTATGTATTCCATTCGGCATTTTTAAATTATGTAATTAATTATATAAGTTTCCTCCCATATTCTGAGTTGTGCTTTTTATTTTTAGTATTCATAGATTTAGTTAGGGACATGTGTGCATACTTAAAGTCTCTTTATTACCTAGTATACTTTCTATTTTAAATTTTGTAATTACTGTATGTATGAATATCTGAATAACTTTCATACGTGGAGGAAGCGTTATTCAACTTGGACATTCATGCTAGCTAGTATAATTTTGGAAGGCATGTAATGTTTTACTACTATGCCATCAAGATGACTACTTGCTGGCATTTAAAAGAAGAATGATTAGAATTCGATGTTGATGAAAATCAAAGAAAATAAATAAAGGTATGTATTCTGCATTTTTATAAAATTATGTAGTTATAAAAGTTGGCTCACATGTTCTGAATTATTCTTTTTATTTTTGCTTTGCATATTTAAAATATAACTTACTCTGTGTATTAGTTATTTCAATTTAAAATTCATGTGTGTATATTGTATATATACTACTGTTGGCCCGCCGAAGATTGATACCTGGTTGGCAAAGTGCCAGGACGATTCCACTCACGCTCTGGGAGACACGGCAATGAAGAGAGAGGGGAAATTTTTCTATTATTCTTGTTTCCTCTGTATGTGTAGAATAATTAATACTCCTGCTTTGTTTTCTTTTATTTCTTTCTGTATAACAGTCTGTTTATATTGGAAATATCAGTGAAACGTACGAGTGAAATAACTAATGTATCAGAAGCCACAATAAAAAGAATACGTAGAGAATCAAAAGAAGAAGACAATCCAATATTTGTATCACCAAAAAAGCGGCAAAAGAACAGTACCATCGAAAACATTTCTCTGGATAATTTTGATTGCGGTGTTTCTTCGAAGAACAGTACACGAGTTTTACGCAGTAAATAAGATCGTACCTACAATTCCCAAATTAATTCCTGTACTTAAAGAAAAGATAAATTTTAAGTATCAAAGAGAAACTTTGAGAAGAATTCTTCACGAAATAGGATTTAACTTCCCCGTCAGGTACGACTTGCACATTAGTCCCCTTTAAATATAGTGACCAGCGAAGCTGGCAAAGAATTCGTTGATTCACTACCTTAATTGATTTCACATTTCGTCATTTTTTAAGGGGTTATATGCTAGTTTGTAAATAATAATTGACATAATTTTTAAATTAGTGTTCACACTTCAAAGAACAACTTTAATATATCCCCACAACGACATTTGGCAATTTTTTGTTGGCGATTATGGCTAAATCATAAATCTAAAAATCACAATCTAAATCATAAAATCATAAATCTAAATAAATAATATATAGGCTGCCATATTATATCGCCAAAGAAAAATCGCCAAATTCAGCTATGGGGATATACTAAAGTTATATCTTAAAACTATCCCCTTTATAACATTATCAGTTTTTCTTTCTTTTAATTAAAGGGTAAAATATTTATATAACCAGATTATCAAGAATCAGTTCAAAGAAGGAAAAGAAATTCAATCAGTGAGTTTATAATTTTTTCATACCAATAAACAAACACATCCCTAGGTACTACGGACATTCCTATTTTATAAATGGACCAACCCTTTTCACTCATGCGCAGAAGACGCCAGGGATCATCCTTCTGCGGTTTAACAGTATATAGATTTAACTGGTGTGTCATGTATTGCAATTACATAAGAATATAATTGTCAAACGAAATATATATATATATATATTTATTCCTGATTTTGTTTTGTTGTCGATTGTGAAGAATTTCTCCTCAGTACAAACCTAATGCTACATCCAAACAAAAATACTAAATAAAAGGCAAAGATTTTAAAATATTCGGTAAAACCTTTAATAAAGAAAAAAAAATATATATACGCATATGTATGTACTACATTATTATTATTATTTCTAAAGCTATTTAATTTCTTAAAAGGTTAAAAGTGAGTATTTTAACATATTTTTACTTTCTCTTACCCATAGGGTCGAGAAAGTATTGTTTTAGAGTCAAATTTTCGAACGTGAGTTTTTGCTATATTTACATGTTCTGAGGTGCCCTGAATACGAAAATCATGTTTTTAGCGAATGGTCTGTGTGTCTGTTATCCGCATATCTGAAGAACAAATAGTAGCAGAAATTCCAAACTCGGTATTCTAAATGTGTATCATATAGGGATGCTACAGTAAGCTTTTTGTTGAGATGAAGCAAATGGTTCATGTACAGGGACACTCAAAAGTATTCAAATACATTACGTCTATGGGGGAAATTGCAGGTAAGTAGAGTTTAACGTCTATAGACTGCACTAAACCAAATGAAACGAATATATATTTTTTGTTATTCAGATATTCAACTGGGGAAAAAATTTTGTGTATGCAGGAGCGGGGAAAAGTCCCCCCGTGAGGGGAGTAAATTTTCATGATGGGTATCTTTCAAAAGAGCTTGCCAATACCTTTAAAACATGTGGTTGAACCATCGATCTGCGATAATCTATAATAATAAAAGGAAAGGTTTGTCTGTCTGTCTGTTCTTCTATACGTTCAGCCCCTATAAATTCATAAGTAGAAGAATTGACATACGGATGCTCTCTGGAGCCTTTCCAAGGTCCTCCTGAAAACAGAATTTAAAAATTTTAATTAGTTGTGGAGATATTAATTAAAATGTCGACTCATGTCTAATCAAAAGAAAAAGTGAGAAACAAATTAGAAATATTAGTCTGATCGTTAAAAATTTAGTATCAAATGAAAGGGGCAATTTTTCTGAATCTAAGAGTGCAAGCGGCTTATTGGTACTACAATTAGATTTTTTAAAATTAACTAAAGTATGAATTTTTTGTGGCAACATCATTTCAAATGTCAGACTACTGTCTGAGATGAAAAAGGAAATGATTGTAACCGATTAAGATGTCACGTGTTTAATAGTAAGGGGGGGGGATTGCAATTTTCAAATTTTTATTCACGTTACATTTGAATTAATATTCGACCTAGACAGCATATTATAAAGCTACTGTTCAATTTTCTTGAAAATGTACGAAAAAGCAAAAAAAAAATTACATTTTTATTGGGAATTATATTTATCACGACTCATGTGACCAAAACACAATGTAAGATTAAGTTTTGTTTTATATTTTGCAGTATTTTAAATTGAGATATGCTGTTGAAATTTCATAATATTTGGTTTTAACGCCCGATAATTCAATTGTGAATATTTTTGAAAGTGTAGAATTATTAGGAAGGGCTTGAGGAGGGGGGGGGGAAGGGGCAAAAAAAGAAAAATGAGTTACAGCGTTTGAAATTCGTATTATTAGGTTTTAAGGCAAGATAAATCGATTGCAGATATTTTCAAGTGTAAGATTATTAGAAGGGACGGAAAGGGGGGGGGGAAGGCAAAAATGTATAAAAGGATTGGTTGTTTCAGAGAAAATGACGGAAAATCCAGAATGCTTTTATTATTTTATATTTTGCAGAGTTTCGAAATCTGATACTCCGTTCACATTTTATACTATGAATTTTTAACAGTATTTAGCCCAGAATTACGTTTAGTTTTGGAGAAAACCACGAAAAAGCCAGACATAAATCATTTTATCATTTTTGTATCTCAGCTTCTAATTCGCATAATTTCAAAAGTAATATGTCATTTTAAGACTTATTTGAAATGAATTTCAAGAGTAGACGCCACAAATCTCTGTCGCCTTAAATTAATCGACTACCATATGTAATGGAATTTGAGATTTAACGTGATTTACATGTTTTAAGGTGTTCTGATTAGGTTTTCTTTTGTATCTCAGCTACTAATTAAAATAATTTCATAAGTAATATATCATTTGAAAGCTTTGTTTATTTGGAATCGATCAGTAGATTACAGAAATTTCTACTGCCAGATGGCACTGTAATATTTTAAAATTTCAATATTTCAGATTCTAATAATGATTAAATTTTTTTTAATACATCATTCGAAAGATATTTTAAAGTACTTTTATATTATCGAAAGTGGAAATTGAGATTTCACCCTATTTACACGTTTTGAGGTTTCCTGATTAGGTTTTCTTTTGTATCTCAGCTACTAATTAAAATAATTTCATAATACATCATTTGAAAGTTTTGTTGATTTGGAATTGAACAGTGGATCACAGAAATTTCTACCGCCAGATGATGTTGTAATATTCAAAAATTTCAATATTTCAGATTCTAATTATGATTAATTTTTTTTTTTTTTTTTTTTTTTTGATACATCATTCGAAAGATATTTTAAAGTACTCTTATATTATAGAATGTAGAATTCGACATTTCACCAGACTTACACGTTTTGAGGTCTCCTGATTAGGTTTACTTTTGTATCTCAACTACAACTTAAAATAATTTCATAAGTAATACATCATTTGAAAGCTTTGTTGACTTGGAATCGAACAGTACATTACAGAAATTTCCACCACCAGATGGCTCTGTAATATTTTAAAGTTTTAATATTTCAAATTCTAATCATGATTACATTGTTTTTAATACGTCATTCGAAACATATTTTAATGTTCTTTCATATTATCGAAAGTGGAATTTGAGATTTCACCTGTTTTACACGTTATGAGGTCTCCTGAATCGGTTTTCATTTGTATCTCAGCTACTAATTAACCCGTTAGTAGTCGCTAGTTGGTCGATTTGCCGCCCATCCTTTAGTGTTGCCAGATTGTTTTATTCAATAGCCACCAAAAATTTTTAGAAGTAGCATTTGATGTACATAAAAAGCGAATAAAATCGAAGGAACGCCGATCACATCACTTCTTAAAATTATTGGTGAGATTTAAATAAAATGTGCACTATCTATAATAGATGGCGCTGTCTATAGCGACTACTAACGGGTTAAAATAATTTCATAAGTAATACATCATTTGAAAGCTTTGTTTATTTGGAATCGAACAGTAGATTACAGAAATTTCTACCGCCAGATGGCGCTGTAATATTTTAAAATTTCAATATTTCAGATTCTAATTATGATCAATTTTTTTTTAATACATCATTCGAAAGATATTTTAAAGTACTTTTATATTATCGAAAGTGCAATTTGAGATTTCACCCCATTTACACGTTTTGAGGTTTCCTGATTAGGTTTTCTTTTGCATCTCAGCTAATTGAGTTAGACAGTTCAAAATTGGTACATGTAGGTTAATTAGGAGGTGCTGGAAGGGTGGGGAAGGAATAGGCGTGCGCAGCGCACGTATCCACTAACCTGTGCACGTGCAGCACACATGGGACTACGCTGTCGAAGGCAGTGGGGACCCGGCCCGACTTTTTACCTGATGATAAAGGATTTTTTAAATTTTCTTTTCTTAAGAATAAAAGTTTGACTTAAGAGGCCTCTCTACTTATCGTTTCCAGAAGACAAAGGCAATGTTATTCTATGGAGAATTTTGCCCCCTCATAACTCATTAGCTAACACATATTTTTAAATTCCGTTTTCACATTCAGAAAATTCACAACTGTTAAAAATTTTATCGCTTTCTAAAATTTTATCTTTTAAATTTTTAATATTTTATTTTGAGGTTGAAAAATGCGAATTTTTACAATGTGAAATTTTGCATTTTTGAGCTTAAAAAAAAAAAAAATCTTAAAAAATTAAAAACATAAATTTTTAGAAAGCGATAAAAATTTTAACAGTTGTGAATTTTCTGAATGTGAAAACGGAATTTAAAAATATGTATTAGATAATGAGTTATAGCAGGGCAAAATTCCCCATAGAATAACACTGATTTCGGCTTTCGGAGACAATAAGTAGAGTGTCCCCTTAAGGGCCCGCTTCACTCACCGCCGCCGGAAGCCGAAGCTAATGTTATTTTATGGGAAATTTTTCTTTACAAATAACTTATTAACTAATACATATTTTTAAATTCTGTTTTTACATTCTGAAAATTCCCAAAATTGTCGGACCTTTTTTAAAAAAAATATTTTTTTAATTTTTTGTATTTTATTTAAGCTGCAAAATACAAATTTTCAATATGTGAATTTTTTTCATTTTGCAATTTTCAAAATAAAATATTAAAAATTTGAAAAATACATTTTTAAAAAAGGTCCGCCAATTTAACAGTTGGGAATTTTCTGAATGTGAAAACAGAATTTAAAATTATGTATTAGTTAATAAGTTATTTGTAAAGAAAATTTCCCCATAGAATAACATTGGCTCGAGCTTACGGCGACGGTAAGTGAAGAGGGTCGTTAAGAAGGAATATAATTAGTCCCAGTTTTGGGTCAGTTGAACTCTTTCCAACTGTACGATTTGTTTTATAATTTCTATGAAAATATAATTTCTCAATTAAACCTTTCGAGACTGCTGACGTAGATTCACGCCATTTGAAAATCTGTAACTTTGTCAGTGGACGTATCCTTCGTAATTTGTGTGTTACTAGTTTCTTAAGTGTGTACCCATTGTTCATTTTTTTGTAATAAAATCTACTATGGATAGAAATATATTGATTAGAAAGAATATAATTATAATGTATATTCATTTGTAATATAATTGTGAATACAGAAAATTTGTTCTGAAATATTAAGCGTATTTTTCTATTTAAAACAGTAAACCCCGCCTATTTAGTTAATTTTTTTCTTCTAGTGTTCGTTTAAAAGATTCAAAATTTATCACCAGTCATCGGTGAAGTAAATACTACTTGTGCATATTTTTGTCAAGATAAAATAAGGGGTTTAACACGAATAGTCGATGTCACATTTACTTTTCTTTTCTTTTCTGTATTGTTTTTCTTGAAGAACGATGAAGGCGGGGTTTGTCTTCTTGAGAAAACAGGAATTCTTGATGACTAATAACAAAAAATCATTATTTTTGTTTCATTTCTTTGCGTTTGACGTTGTTTATGCATAATTTGACCCGTAAGTAAAAAATAAAAATATTTTGTTTAATTTTCTTCGTTATTTTTAAAGATTTCATTCGTTATCTCATGCAAAATTTTATAATAGACGGCCCCCTAAACCACTCGAAAAGAAAGATTTATTTATATCTCGAAAACTAATAACTGGAATGAGGTGCAAATTTGCACACCCATATTTTTCACCATTAGGATTCATTTTATGTAAAAATTAATATAGGTCATAATTCATAATTTTTACAAATATGAATTTATTAATATTTTTCAGAATTAAAAATATTTTTCAGAATCGAAAGTAATGGATTATGTTTGGGTTTCCTCACTGTATCTTGTAAAAAAAAAAATTATATCGATCAAGTTATTGTTTGTGAAGATATTATTAAAAGTTTGAAATATGAATTTAACATTAGAACCTTCAAACTTTGAACGCTTATAACTCTGTGAAAAATAAGTAAAATATACAACCAATATACTTTTTCGCGTTGTCGCGATCCCAGGAATTCAAATATAAAATAAAAATTGGGCATTACGATTGAAAAAATCAAAGTTGATGCGCGTTTTAATATGTAGACGACCCCCAATTCAAAATTTCAGTTCATTTTCTGAAACTACTCACAATTCCCCGTCGAATGATACCTACTACATTTTTCTACATCGATTAGCAACGAAGTTACGTCGAGTATTGCGTTTTTTTTTTTCCCCCGACTGTACATATACCCTCACATTCAGATGTCCGCTGTTAAGGATCCTTAACTAAAGATCTTTAAAAGGATGCATTTTCATTGGTCAATCGAAATGTAAACAATCTTTATTTCCGACTTTCCTTAAAATAGACAGATGTCCGTTTAAAGATCTTTAACTTTAAGGATCCTTAAATTCTTAAGGATAGCTCTACACCTCTCCTTGAACTTAAAGATCGGCAGCCATCTTTTTTTTTTCTGTTTGTGTTGATTTTGCATTATTTTTATCATTGATTTTTTTTTCGAATAAAGAAAGTAATAAAGTATTTTTTTCAAGTCCTTACTTATACTGTCCTTCTGTATGAGATATTATAGATGCATTTGTACTACCTTAATAAAACAATTTTGATTTTTTCGTATGCACTGCTAACGCGAAAAAGGCTTATCTATAGTTAAAAAGTTCATCTGTATAAATAGTTGTCATTCCGTTCAAGAACAATTTCATTTTTCATTTCCTTCGATGGGCTACCGGCACCGTATAATAGGATGAAACAGCATGGTTATTTAAATAGTCTATTTCATAATAACATGCTCATTATTATAAGATATTGCTTCAGTTATGATGCAATAATGTCATTGTTTACGTTTAATCGGTTTCATGAAAGTATGAAACGATTAATTGAAATCATGAAAGTATTAACTTGAATGTAGGTACCGTTTACTTATTATTATTAAAGAGAATGGTTATTTAAATAGTCAATTTCATAATATGCTCATTATTATAATGTATTGCTTCAGTTAAGATCTTATGATACAATAATATTATTATTGTTTACGTTTAATCTTCCATCTTTTGTAATGCATAAATTTAATGTGTGACTGATTTTATTGAGTGTTATTTCTGCAGTGAATAACTACTTCAACAGTTTTTCTTTTTTTTTTTTTTAAGAAAAGATAAAAAGACCTGAAAACATTTCAATTTTTATATATCATGATAATGGTAGTAAATTTCTGTTTGTTGAAAGATGTATACTTTCCCACACTATGTAGATTTTCACTTAAAAATTTTGAATTTATATGTATGTGTATATATACAAATATTCAAAATTTTGTTATGTTCATATTAAACAAGAATGTAAATAAATGCAATTTTCATCTGTTTAATATGTTTCCAATTCCTAAATAAATGAATTGAAGGTTACTAAATTACAGATACGAAAATTTGATATATTTTATGAAAACACTTTTTAATAAGATTTATTATAAGTTTGTAAGATATACGTGAATATATTTTTATATAGTTATCTATGATAAATATTTTTATTATACTATGAATTTCATGACTGTAAAAATTATTAAGCATAATTTAATTTGTGTAATTAATAATAAAAGTTTATACTCGTACTAACACTTATTTAAGACATTCTCAGAAGAAATAGATTTTTTTTCAAATAATATTCATTAAATCACATATGTCGGTATGAAAAAGAAACTGATTATTAGAATAGAAGAAGATGCTATAACCCTGAGCCACAGAAAGATGTTCACAGTATCATCAGTCACACTAGCTGGTGGAATTTTGTAAGGTATTAAATTTTATTACTTTATGCCGTGCAAGATGACTACTAGCTGGCTTTAAAATGAAGAATGTGCAGGCCTTAAAACAGAGATGGTAATTTAAAAGCTAATGAAGGTATGTATTCCATTCGACATTTTCAAAATATGTAATTAATTATATAAATTTGCTCACATATTCTGAGTTGTGCTTTTTAATTTTAGTATTCATAGATTTATTTAGGGATCTGCTTGCATGTTTAAAGTCTCTTTATTACATAATATACTTTCTATTTTAAATTTTGTAATTACTGTATGTATGAATATCTGAATAACTTTCATACGTGGAGGAAGCGTTATTCAACTTGGACAATCATGCTAGCTAGTATAATTTTGGAAGTCATGAAATGTTTTACTACCATGCCATCCAAGATGACTACTTGCTGGCATTTAAAAGAAGAACGTTTAGAATTCGATGTTGATGAAAATCAAAGTAAATTAATAAAGGTATGTATTCTGCATTTTAAAAAAATTATGTAATTATAAAAGTTGGCTGACATGTTCTGAATTATTCTTTTTATTTTTGCTTTGCATATTTAAAATATAACTTACTCTGTGTGTTAGTTATTTCAATTTAAAATTCACGTGTGTATATATACTATATATAAAATGTATATATACTATATATTAAAATAAAATGTTTATAAAATCACATCTTAAAAAAAAAAAAAAAAAAATCCATTTGACAAAAATATTAACTTTCTTATTAATCTGATGGAAACTTAACAGTATTGCTATGGTATGTAGTTTCATGCATTTTGAAAGCATACATACGTATGTAATACTTATTGCTGTGATATGGATTTTTGTGAATTTTGAGAAACATGCAAGGTAGGGGGTTATCAATGAGTGAGATAGGGAAGCCAGTTGTTTTTCTCTTTGCTTCGTTTTCATGTACGCACAGCCAGGCCCGTGCTGGGTACCTTAGAGGGCGGTGGACAGGGGTGTCACAAGGGCGCCTTCTATGTTGAGGCATACAGGTGTTTTCAGTGTGACGTCAGATATTTATATTGTTAGATTGACTTTGAAAAACGACTGCTATATTTATTTTACATTACTATTTTTTTTTCTTTCTATTTATTATTATTTTTAATTTAATACATTACGCGCGACATTTATAGGATTAAGGCCCTGCACTACCTGTCTTTGCCGACATCCCAAGCCAATATTATTCTTATGGGAAAGTTTATAGAATTACTCAACATCTAATACATTTTTTTAAATTCCGTTTTCACATTCAGAATATTCGCATCCGTTAAATGCGATTTCTATATAAAAATTGATTTTTTTTTTTTTTTAAATATTCAATATTTTATTTTTTAGTTTAAAAATACAAAAATTTAACTTTGGTATTTTTTTAGCTGTAGCCTCTTAATAAGGAAAAGAAAATTAAATACTTAAGTTTTTTCACGTGGAGTTCATGTAGCAATCAAAACATAAAAATAATTTTTTCCAACTTAATTTTATGATAATAATAATAATAAATGCGGATGAAACATTTAAACACCTTTAGATAGTCCTTCAAGGCGATAGTTAAAAAACTATGGCTAGTTTTCTTTTTGAAAGAATGCGAATAACTTTGGTTTAGTAAGAAGTATTGTTCTACATAATAAAATAAATATATTTTTGCATTGTTTAAAATGGCTGAGTAATCGAAAGAACAGTCATCTCTTTTAAAACTTAATTTTAATTTATATTATTTTTTTGGTAAATTTTTCCCGAAGTTAGTTTTCTGTTATTTTGCGTACATTGATTTCTAATTATAAATTTTTAAATGAAAAATAATCAAGCAAAATATTTTAATTTAATTTGTAAGTTAAAATTAGAATAATGAATTTATTCACTTTAAATTAATAAAATATATTGTGATTATTCATCAGTCAGATTTCACTTTTCTCTAACTTAAATCTATAGAATGAAGGTACTTTCATTTATTAATGATATGGCATTAAAGAAAAAAAGTTTATTTTTTGGATATATATATATATTAATTAATCAGTTTTTATTTCAGCTTACACATAAAATATTAATAATAATAATACTTTGAATGAAACTCAGTGAATGACTAATTTTTAATCATAAAAAAGAAATATTTTTTTTAAAGAAATATTTTTTTTTTATTTTGATAAAGAATCTATTTTTTTTATGAATTGTAAATTAACGTAATCAGCGAGAAATTTGGGCAACTGCACACTTAAAATGTGTTTTGAAAAACTACTACTCAGAGAAATCAGTAGAAAACGAAGCAACAACAATTCAATACAATAAACATGGAGGGAGAGGGGGGATTAAATTTGACAGAAAAACATTTTAAATTTCTTAAGAACTTTGTATAAACTTTATTAATTGTGTCTCTTAATATTTCTTGATTTTTTAAGTTATGGATTGATCAGTCATATCATGTATTTTGAATAGTATCATACTTTTATATAATCATTAACAATAAAAATGTAATTATTAAAATAATTTCTAATTTTCTTTTTAAAAATTATAATAAAAAATTCATGTCTTTAATTTTATCAGAAATGTTAGTCATGTCTTTAATTTTGCTATAAGTTAGATCGCAGACAGACAGACAAACATTTTCTAAGTTTGTTATAAAGTGTTCTTAAAAACCATATGAAGTGTGGAACACTGGTGCAGAACTCATACTGGTTTTTGTTTAAGAAATTTCTCTACTTATAATATCGTCAATGTAAAAAGTAGAAAATTTTGTTTTATTATTAGGGGTATGAATTCTGTGCCAGTGTTTCATCCCTGCCATATAAAACAATTTAAATACCCTTCAAACCATATCCACTTATATTTTACAATGCATCTGGGTATTTTGAGTGGCCCTGTAAAACAAAAATTAACACTAATCATAACGAATTCTATTACAAAACTTGTTTATATATATATATATATATATATATTATAATGCATGTTAACTACGTTATACTTTGTGCAGTGTAAAGGTATAAAAACAGGCTTTAAAAATGCCTCTTATAGAAAGCAATGTATTGCAATACTTTTGTGAGCCCTTGTCCACAAACAGTGTTATTAATACCATTTTCAATAATGGACATGTCATTGTGAACCTGAGAATATATACCAGTTTCAAGCATTCCATAAATATTTACAGAAAAAAGAGCGTGGACAGGCAGACTGACTAGAAATATACTGAAGCCATAAGCAATTTTCAACTCTGTTGGAAAGCGTTTAAAAATATAGTGTATCTTCTGCAGAAAATCACAGAAAATTCTGTACATCGAGACCAATGACCGCGAGCTGGTTTTGAGCCATGCACCTTCCGTTTATGAGCTTATTCCCCACTGCATTTCCTGGGCTCTAAATATAAAAAGGAGGGAGTTAAAAATTTGAGTCATGGATAAAAGCTCCCCTCACAATAAAATCCACCCCACAAAAGGCTAATTTCGACAAGATTGAACATATTAATAAGAAAAATTATAGAAGTTTGAATGAAAATTATATATATATATATATAAATTATGGAGCTTTTATAGCCAACTTTTATACTGCTATGACGCCTATGAAAAAATTAGTAAAGAAAAAGAAGTTATTCTTTTACCTTGCCAGCCCGAAGCGAGCCCTTGTGGGCCAACTAATTTCATAATAACAGTTTAAATAATTAATCAAAATTATAGAATTTTTTTATAGTTAAATTAAAGACATTTTGGTGTTATGACACTGATATGGCGCTTGGCATATTGAAATGATTACAAAAGAATGCGCCTAAATTATCATCCTTCATGTATTTTTTGTACTGCGTCATATGTATAAGTAAAAAATTATTATTATTTTTTTAAGGAAAGTATAAGAAATATTTCGGTGTGCCAAACGACTTCTTTAAAATTGATATTGTACCCAGGTATTTATTTACAAAGACAGATGCCCTGTGTCCCCCTCTTTCACATGATGTTGTATATTGGTCCTTGAGTCCCTTACAATAATGCTACAAGAATCTTTAATATATGAATAATCAAAATTATAAAATATTTTTCATTTAAATTACGTGTGATTTTAGTGTCCTCTTAACATTGTTTTTGTATCATTCTCAATGTAATTATTAAAATGAAATTCAGTCTTTCTTCTCACCGATCATTGTACTGGTCGTGCTACGTAGTCCCTTACTGTAATATAATATTAAAGTTAAATATTTATATGTAATGTACAGTCGGTGACAAAAGTGTCAGCACTAGCGAAAATTCCTATATAAAAAAAGTAGACTTCATACGGTTTTGTTAAAAAAATTCTTGTCGAATCCTGTTTTTAGACTGACTAAGTACAGGATTCGACAAGGATTTATTTAACAAAACAGTATGAACTCTATTATACAGTCGCTAACAAAAGTGTCCGAACACTAGCAAAAATTCCTATATAAAAAAAGTACGCTTAATACAGTTTTGCTAAATGAATCCTTGTCGAATCCTGTTCTTAGACTGACTAAAAACAGGATTTGACAAGGATTTATTTAACTAAACAGTATTAAGTGTACTTTTTCTATATAGGAATTTTTGCTCGTGTTCGGACACTTTTGTTACCGACTGTACTTTTTTTTTATATAGGAACTCTATTTTTACTTTCCGAATACTATAGTGAGGAAAGTATTGTAATCATGTCAAAAATCCGAATTCGAGATTTTGATGTTTCTATACGTTTTGAGGTCCCCTGAGTCCGTTTTCACTATTTTTACGATGATGTATGTATGTGTGTGTGTATGTGTGTATGTGTGTATGTGTGTATGTCTGTGAGTGAACACGCTAGCGTCTAAACGCTTTGTTCGATTAACCTGAAAGTTGGTACGCATATTGTAAGTCACCATAGTACGAACCCTATAGATTTTGGTGAATCTAGCACTTATAGTTTTTTTACAGGGACACAAAGAAAAATTCTTTATCATTATGGCCTATGGGAGCAAAATCTTAAAAGTGCGATAGCATCTAAACGCCTTATTCAATTGAGCAAAAAATTTATACTCATATTATAGGTCACAAATACTCAATCTGTATAGATTTTAGAGAATCTAGCACTTATAGTGTTTTTACAGGGACACAAAGAAAAATTCTTTATCATTATGCCTATGGGGCCAAATTTTTAAAAGTGTGATAGCGTCTAAACGCCTTATTAATCTGAGCAAAAAAATTGTACACATGTTATAGATCACAGTTGAACTAACTGTATAGACTTTGGTGAATCTAGCACTTACAGTTTTTTTACAGGGACACAAAGAAAAATTCTGTATCATTATGGCCTATGGGACTAAATTTTTAAAAGTACGATAGCATCTAAACGCCTTATTGAATTAAGCTGAAAATTTATATGAGTATTATAAATCACTGTTGCACTAACTATAAGCATTTTGGTGAATTTAGCATTTATAGATTTTTACAGGGACACAACGAAAAATTCTTTATCATTATGATCTATGGGCTCAAAGTTCAGTAGCGTTAAATAAAACACCGTGTAATAGATGGAGAAAAATACTCAAACACTCTATTATGGTTTTCTCTCTTTTGTTTGTTTAACAACTCCTCTTTCTTTACTTTATCTACAAAACTGTTAATTACTCAATGTTCGGAAAGTCGAGTGGAGTCACTCCAGATTTTTATACTTTTTTTATATAGGAATTTTTACTAGTGTTCGAACACTTTTGTTACCGACTGTAATACTTTACAGAAATTTTTTTAAGGGAATTTGGAGCTACCTTTTAATTTTATGATCATGTAATAAGAAGGTGAATATATAAATAATCAAAATAATTAAAAGAAAAGAAAGGTAGTTACATTATGAGCGTGGGCGGCCTTTACACTGCTTTCGTGCCCCTCGCAAAGAATTTATTGGAATAAAATACACCCCTTCATTTCTTCGACCTGTGTACTCCTGTATTAGAATGTAACATTAGAATGAGCGATTTTATGACGCCCTTGCCTTAATACTGCTTTTGTATCTCTCGATGAAATTATTAGAATAAAAATACCTTTCTTTCACCGACTTTTTCTCAATTATAGCTTTGCACTCGCACTCTGTGTTTCCAGTTTTCATGCAATATATCTTCTAGAGGCATTTTCTCAAAATTTGTTTCCTTTACATTTTCCTATCCTAAGAGGGTGCCTACGTAATGACTGGCTGATCATTTATAAATGTTATTCGAATGATTTGCACCTGTTTTAATTTTTCAAGAAAGGGACGGGGGGATTTTTACTGCCTCTGATTCTACCCAGCATGAGAATGAAAATTCTTAGAACGATATAAGGGGACATTAAATTGTTCTTGCAAATGTTTATATGTATTAATCGTAATTCCATAGAAATCGACAGTTTTTCTCTTATTATAAAAAAAAAGATTAGAACTGGCTTTTTCATATTTTTTAAAACACATTGATTTTTTGTGCAGAATGACTCAATTTTATGACAATTTTTTTTTAATTGACTGAAGGCGCGAAGAAAGTCTCAAACAGAGGGCGCAGGGGGACAACTCCCCATGTCCCCCCTGTCCAGCACAACCTTGCGCACAGCATACATAGTATAGGCATTTTAGTAACTGATACTATATGAAATTTGTGCTTAGTAATGTAGGGATATCCAGTGATGTTCTATTGTGTTTTCATATATCCAAAGTAATGGTTTGTAAGCCCAATTAACTACTCGAGAGACATAGGCTTGGGTGTTGGGTGGAGGTTTTCCGTGGAAGCCTTTCTAAAAGGACATAGCTTGTAACAATGCGAGTTTTGGAGAAGAGCATGGAAATTTTTAAACAGCTAAGTTGACGATCAAAAACTGAGATTGAACGTGGCATTTCGTGTGTACCACTTCAGTGATGTATCCAGTGATGTTTCTCTTTTTATATTGTTTTCATGTATATGAAACATATGTAAGTGCATAATAAGTTGTTACTTACGAATTCTTGTTCATTATACTATTATGTGCATACATAACAAGGTATACTAGAGGTCTGCCCGGGCTGAAATTCTCAATTGGTCTTGAGTTTAATATTTTTTCACATCCTCAAGCCAGGCTGGGCTCGGGCTAAATTTTTATATATATACTTGGCCAGGTCTGGATAAAAAAAATTCTCGACCTTGTCAGCCCAGAATTTTTTTCCCATTTTTCTCGTCAATTAACGAAAAAGGTAAATGATAAAATGTTTTCTTTAGTCATTTACTTACAAAGTATACCGTTCCCACTACCACCAGTCTCTAGAAAAGTTGCCTCTGATGAAGCCTCTCCCGCAAGTACTAAAGCGTATTCGAGGAGTAATGTAAGGTTTTTACTTATTAAATATTTGAATATTGTGCTTCTCGTCGTTATAATATTTTAAATAAAGGAAATAATTTTTTTATCTAACCCTGTATCGTAAAATATTTTTGATACTTTAGAGACCGTAGGTCCCACTGTGTTGGGGTCTTGCCACGTTACATGGTGAGCGAACAGGCTGTTTCAAATCATGAGATGTAAAGGGGAGCAGTTGTCGTCACAGAGTGAAAATTTGCTACAGTTAAAATTTTCAAAAGTATTTGCACACTATGAACGAGCAAGCTGTTGTAAGTTCTAAAACGGTGATAAGGTGCCACCGAGTGGGACTTTGCTACGGTTAGAATTTCAAAAGATCATAACATGGTGAGTGAACAAGCTGTTTCAGATTGTGAAACGAGAAGAGGGCACCGCAGGCACTACCGAGCAGGAGTTTACTACAGTTAAAATTTTCAATAAAGCTGTTTGCACTATATGTCAATAAGCTGTTGTAGGTCCTGAAACAGGAAAAAGGCGCCACCGAGCAAGAGTTTCATATGGTCGGATATTTCTAAGATCACGAACCAACTGATCACCGAAGGCGGCTAGTACAAAAATATAAACTAGTATGTTGTGGCCACCACAAGACTTTCTTCTATATTTTCCTATAGAAATTCACTCAGTAGCAATATTAGAAAAAAATTACGTTTTTTTTTTCTAAGTTTTATTTATTTATTTATTTATTTTTTGTTGTTGTTGAAAGTAAAAAAAACCGATAACTGTGTTTTAAATTATCACATATTTATAGTTCAACCATTCGTTTTAAATGTATTGACGAGACCATTCGAAAGATACCCATCTTGAAAATTTACTCCCCTTGAGGAGGGACTTCCCGCCCAGGAGGGGTAGCGAGGCTCCTACACATACAAAAAAATTTTCCCAGTTGACTATCTCTGTTATAAATAAGTCTTGTAAATTTCATAATGATTACTAAAAAATAATTCTCTTTATGCACATTTATACAAAATTTTGTCCTATATCACCATGTTAAAAATTTAGAAAAAGTGGGTTGGCAACGCAAACTTTTGGACAGTTTTTACTAAAAGTTGATAGGCACTAATTTATGTCAAGATGCAGTTACATACCAATTTGTATTAAATTCTGTGCAGGTAGTTCCTGAGATACAGTTGCCACAAAATTTTGTCTCTCACACACACACAGACAGACATTTTCTAAAAATGGTCAAATAGTGTTTTACAGCTCCCAAAACATGTATATGCATCAAAAAGCCGAGGTCGAAATTTTTTACGAATCCAATACTTTTTTCTATTGAATACAGAAGAAAGTAATAATAAAATACAGTAGCCGCCGCTTTATAAAATCACTGGTTAATGAAATCAGCCGCTTAATCTGATCAAATTGCTGGTTCCGGAATCAAATCAATAAAAACTGCTGCTAAATAAAATCAGTATCACCAGTTAATAAACAAAAAAGAAAATCTGTTCAGCAGTAAAAATGACCATGTATGTACACTAAACAACAAATTATATTTTCTTATCGGATTTCTGAAAAGGAAAAAGGAAACAAAATATAGCAAGCCATCACATTATTACTCTTTGTTGAAAATTTTACGCCTCAAAAGAAAAAAAAAATAAAAGAAAAACATGCCCCGCCATGTGTTGCAGTTATGAATTCTTCATATGAATGGCCAATAAGTATTTTTTTTTTCTGTCTTAAAATATTCAAATAGAGTTTCTAGTTTTTATTTTGAAGCAAGTTAGCTGCAGGATATGCAAGCGGGTAGTTTTTATTTTAAAGATAAAGCGTAAAGATTTGGTAAAGTATGATGTTATTTTTTCAAATGTATAGTCAAAGAAAAGCGACATTGAATCTTGAAATTTCTCAGTTTGCTTCATGTAAACATAATAATAAAAATATTATTGCTAAATTTTACGAAACCGAAGAGTGAATCACAAGCGAAAATGAATAAGGAGAGCAGAAGCCATCAATGCAGCACTTCTAAATAGGTACAAGAATGCCAGGTCAAAGAAAATTTCCATCTTTTACATAATTTGATCCTTTAAAAGTTGAAAATTTTACATGAATGATAAGTAGCAAAAACTCCATTTCTACGGATGTCTAGTAATAGATGGAAAGGCAAAGAAGAATTTCTTTCCATGTTTAGGTATTGAATACTCTTTTATTGAGTTTGGGCATGTTCGCCTAATAGCTGCTTAATAAAACCATTTTAATGAAAACAAATGTGACTTTATAAAGCGGTAGATACTATATATGTAAAATATACATTATACATATTGATTGCAATCACAGGCATATGGTGAACCTTTTACAAGCCGCATTCATATCCAGGTGTAATTGAAATATATTTTTTACATATTTTGCCTTATAATGCTTTAGTTTACAGTAAAATGTATATATATATTGATATGATTTAATAATATTATTAATTTAATTTAATTTTAACATTATTCTATTTAATTTTAATTTAATAATGTAAGCTATTTTGAACATGGCAGTCCATGCCGGCCAGGTGGTTCGGTCGGTAGGCTGCTGCCTTCCGAATCTACTGATCCCAGGTTCGAATCCTGGTGCGGGCATGGATGTTTGTGTTGTCTTATGTCTTCAAAATATTGTGTACTTGTATAATAAAAACTTGTAAACCCTTGTGGTGTGAATTTTTCGAGATATAAGTGGCCTTAGAATAAAGCAATAAATCTCAGTACTCATCAAACCAAGCCAGTCCATTTTTAGAAGCATTTGTTTATTTCTCTAAATTATGTGATTTTTTAAACTGTGGAGTAAAAGTGAAAATGGTAAAATAGGTCATTTTTATGATTTTATGTAAATTTCCCCTTTTATGATTGAACTGCAATTTCTATTTGAAAAAATCAAGTCATATTTCTATTATATCTGATAATTTTTTCAAGTCAGTATTCATGATATTTCATTTTAAAATCCATGTTCCATTTATGGAACATTGGTGTGTAAAAGGTTAATATATAATATGTGTTTATTTTTTTTTTAACTGGCAGTTTTGTTAGAAAATGGGTAAAATCCCAGTCTGTGGTACCCCTTGGCACTTTAGCGAACTTTGCTGGTGCGATCTCCGCAAGCTCGTAGGCGGGATTTACTTTTCAAGCTGGTGGCTATTGACATTTGTTTTTACTCACAAATTAAATTGAAATTTTCGATCGTTCTGTAATTTTAAATACAAAAAACATCAACAAATGCCAGAGCTTTTACAAAGTTTAATAGCGGGTATTTGTGTGGTATTTATATCCGATGCTTAAAATATTTTTGTTAATATCTATGGAATTTCATGATTTTTGAAGAATACTATTTTTAAAAATTGTCTTTTGTGTTGAATTTGTCCTTTAAGTAGTCTGGAAAAGCCCTATCCCACACCATGTTAAATTCATTAACTTTATGTACCTTTCTCTAGGAATTAGTGAAAAATAGTCATAAATTTTTCATGACAGTCAGAGTAGCAAGTTCTAGATACTTTAAAAATAGACCTTTTTTTTTTTTTTTTTCTTATGAAACTAAAAAATTTATTATTAATTAATCATTGAAAATCACTTATAAATTAATATTTTTGGTAAAATTTCACTGCCAAAAATAAAAAATTCTTAAGAAATCATCAAACCCCTGGTTAAGATACAATATAACCTAATATAAGTGTCAGTAAATATCTGTTCTAAAGTTTCATAGATATTTAAAAATGGGAACATGAAGCTGAAAAATCCTGTGTTTGATAGAAACTCATTTAACGATTTAATTGACAATAGTAAGTTATGAAGTGTACTTAGAAAAAAATAAAAATAAATAAATAAATTCTAACATTCATTTTATATACATAAACATGTGTGCTACATCGTTGGAAAGATAAGTTTAAACTATTAAATGACATAAAATGAAATATATATATATCTCTTCCCATTTGAATTGTTTTGCTTGTTGGAAAAGATAAAACCATGTTTTAGAAACATTTTGTTATCAGAGGAAAAACGCAGATGCATATAAACAATTTGCATAATAAACAATCATACATCAGTTCTCGCTACTATGTATATTTTTAGAGTCTTTTCTCCAATAAATTTTCAATAATATGCATATTTTATCCACAAAATATCCTACATTTATAATTAAAACAAAACATATACATAATAGTTTAGTAAAGTATTATTTAACAAGGTTGTTTTAAAATCAAGGGAATCTGGATATATTATAAATTATCTATGATTTCAGATAAATAGATGTTTGTAACAATATCTATCAACAGAAAAAATATTAACATTTTTTCTTCTAAAATCTAAATTTACGATCTGTAAATTGTAAATAATAACAACAAACTATTATTCATTTCAAATTTGATATTTATTCGATATGTTTATGATGCGATTCTGTAATCTGATTGGCTTATCAGTCGTATAATCGATATTAGAGCCCGAAGATTACCGAAGGTAAAATCGGAAGTAAAGAAAGCCGAAATAGCCCGAAATCGTGACGTAAGCGTTAAGGATCCTTATTCTTGACCGGTCTGAATTGCATTTTAAGGAAAAGGCTGTGGCTATTGCTACGGCATCCGTAACAATATTATTGTTACGGCAGTCTGACTGCGCTTGCGCAGTGAGACTGCCGGAGAATTTTTAAGAATGATTCTTTATTTGAATGATTCTTGTATCCGGCAGTCTATTTGTTTACTTTTTTCAGCCATGTTTTTTCTTCGATAGCCCAGAATAATGCTACCTGTGTTTGTCGCATTAATAATCTTGGACTATATTGATCCTTGTACAAATAAAAAAGCAATGAACGGTTATTGTTAATATTTAAATCTTTATCAAATACATTTTTATGAAATTTATCGAGTGTCAGTTAAAGACGATGAAAAAAATTGCACTTAAGATTAACATTCCTTTTTTAATAAATTGTCTTTAGAAAGCTGTACATATTTTACTTATGTACCTATGTGTATTTTAAATTATCTTTTTTTATACATGTAATTAAAATTAGAATTTACTGTCAGTTTTTTCCCCTCAGGTACAATTTCCGTAATTACTTTCTGTTCAGTTAAAATTAGTTTTAAGTTTATACTCACTTTGTCTTTCTGTCTCGTTACATAGTTTATCATGTCTTGTTTACTAGGTATCAAAACTTTATATTTTACCCGTATTGAAAACCAAAACTACCGTAACGGATCGTAAATCTTTATCAACATTAAATCTACAAAAATATAATAAATTATTCTGCTGTCAAATGTGTACTTCATTAATAACTATAAATTAGTAAGCTTTTCACATTCTTTTCTTTTTCAAGTTTGCAAACACAATCATATATGCTTATGTGTGCAAGCATTAGTATTGAAAAGTTTTAAATCATTACAAAATTGATATTTATTAATAATTTAGATGATTTTAATGTTATACACACTATTAAAAATATATTTTTAATGAGCTAATGTTTAGTCTTCAGTAACATTAATAACTTAAATCTGTTATGTCATATTCTTAATAAAAGAAAAATAGTTTTCGTATACTTCTCTTTTTCATCATCCCCATATGGGATTACTAAAAATTTTCATAATAGCTTTATCATATTAGTACTAGTACCTTGACAGTACATTTTTTTATAACAGCCCTATAGTATCGTTATGAAAAAAGTACCCCCCCCCCCTTTTTTTTTTATTTAGTAAGCCTAAATTATATAATTTTTTTTACCACGTAAAATCATTTATTTCTGCCAAAATAATTATTATGGATATATATTTAAAATATTAAATACGTGAGATGAAAATATTCTTGGATAACAGGAATATCCTTATGAAACTAACATTTAGAAAATAAGTGAGAATATCCTTTTCTCTTTTAGATAAAATGAAAAACACGTTCAAACCTTGCATGTGAAATATAACTCATTCATTGTTCTCAAAAGCGTATATTTAGCTTTATTCCCCATATTCTTTTTTCTTTGTAGGAAGAGGGGATATTTTCAATGAAATACAGTTTTAAGATATTTTATTCAAACAAAAAAGTACTTAAGCTTTTTATTTTCACTTTATTTGCTCAGTAACAAGAACATTTAAAACTCATAAACGGTTATTAAATGTTTTAGGAAAACCAGAATATAAAAGATTAAAGATATTAGGTTTAGAAATCAAGCGTAAAATCTATCAAGCAAAAAACTTTGAATAAAACACTATAAATTGTGCATCATCGCTTTGTTTGCGGCACTCGTGCCAACTTAATTGTTTTGGGTTTTTTGCAGTTTATAGTGTTTATTCAGTTTTTCACTTATTGCTTTTCAACAGTTCTCTGGTGTATTTTTTATTATTTTAAGATTAAAAGAAAAGCTAATGAAAAGTATTAAAAAAAAAAGAGAAAATTCAAATTTTATTAAGAATAAGCTGTTTATTAAAAGCTAGTTTATTTTTTTTTTAATATTGATTTTAGCGACAGATTTTGGCTTAGGCCAGTGCCTAGGGGCGCCTAAGTTTTAAAGATAATTAAAATTTGAACAGTAGTGGCAGTTAAATTTGAAGGACAACCAGTATTTAATAGGAATGAGAAACATTTTTAATTAATTGTTTTTATTTTTTGCCAATTATAAAACACTTCATCAATCCCTGTTTAACACGTTACAGATTTTTAGATAGTGGTTTGAAATATACGAATAGATAGTGTTATTGAAAATTGATTTTTCCAACTGAGTGAAAATAATGCCCGGATCTTTGACTTACTAAGATCTTCGACCATGTAAGTCAAAGATCTGGGGTTCGACTCCTGGTCCTGCCATTATTTTCACTGAGCTGGAAAAATGAATTTTCTCTATATATGATTTTCTTCCTAATCTGTTGATTGTGTGATATTAATAAAAAAAGATAGTGTTATATTTGAACGGTTGATCCTCTGGACTAAGCAGCGGCAATATGTACCTGTTTTCTTATGGCGATTAAACGTCCAGCAATGGATTATGCTTAGATCCAGATAGAGTGTGGCAATTTTTTTTAAGCTTATTAAATTCTTAAAAATGATTTAATTTTGAACACAAATCTAAACATTAAGAGCAATCGAATAGATTTTCAGTCGATAATACAAATTTCAAAGCATGATCTGCTCTCTCTGTCATGAGTCAAACATGTTATGATTTGATGAGAGAAATTATTTTCTGAAAATAATTAAGTATGCAATGATTTAAATATAAAATATCGAACAAGAAGCTGTAAAGAAACTGCTTTTAAACAAATTAACCTACACTGTAAAAAAATAACTATTACCAGCTGCAAGAAACTCTCTCTGATTGGAGAAAATAATTATTTTCTCCAATCACAGAGAGTTTCTTGCAGCTGGTAATAGTTATTTTTTTACAGTGCATCTACTTATGAATCAAAATAATTTCTATTTTGATTAATAAAAATATAAAAAGAAAGTTAGTCAGTTCTTAAGTGATTAAATAAAAAATTAAATTCTGCTTATTAAAATTTTTTGTAGGAGAAACCAAATAAAGTAATCGATTTTTTTCATGATCAGATATGATTATTTATTTTTTACTTATGTAATGATTATTATATAAAGATTGCTTAGAGATTGATATATCTAAGAAAAATATTTCTCCTTTAGCTGTATCATATTTATTGCTATTATTACTATTACAAATGCATAATATACTTCAAAACATGGGAGGGGGAGGGTGCCATATCGAAATGGGTGTAGGGTACAATCTAACTCAAATCCGCCGCCTCTCATTGTATTGTTATTTATTGCTGCAATCATATTGTAAATAAGCTGCTATTGTTAGTATAAATATCAACAAATGCAGGGGTGAAACTTTTCAGGGGCTGCCCCTGAATTCAGGGTTTTTAAAATTTTTGCTGCTTCTGAATTTTATGTTAAATTATTTTGTTTTTATAGAAATTTGTCATTTTGATTATTTGCCTTAAAATGCATTAAGAACCCTTTAAATATTATTTATTACAGGTAGATATATAATATACCATTATTAAATTGCCCCCCCCCCCCATCTGCATGCAAATAGCAGATTTCAGGGTTTTTGCATATTAGGTAGTTTTACCCCTACAAATGTCCATTTTGACGCCCCCCCCCCTTCAGCCTTTCAGCAGAAAGTTTTGAAAAAATAAAAACTGATATATAAATTGATCTCAAACATCTAAAATATTTTTTTTTTAACAAAAGCAAATGATGGCATGTTAATAATCAATCATTCAAAAAATAAAAAGGTGTAACTTAATTTTTTCTTTTTTTTTAAATCTTAGGACTCTAAAAAAAAAAAAATGTGAAAATGATAATATGTAAACATAGTTTATAATTCGGACGTCAAAATGTACATTTATGTGTATCAAACATTGCATACATTAAAATGTACAGGTACAATGTATATTAAAACTAATCACAGATGCATAAAGTATTCAAATTGTATAAGAAAAACTAATTTTCTGATGTTCATACTAGTAATTGATATTTATACTAACAAAAAAAATTTATTTATTAATTTAAACATCAATAAGTTAAGTAACTAATATTTAATGAAAAATAAAAAATGATTTATAAAGCACGGGAAAATTTGTTTCCATAATTATGCATTACTTAATGTATTTTTTTAAATTCCGTTTTCACATTCAGAAAAAATCACAAACAATAAATTAGTACTTGTTTTACAAAAATTTATTTTTTAAACTTTTAACATTTTATTTTGCAGTTAAAAAATGCAAATGATATACTTGTTTACTTTTTTATATTTAAACTCAAAATATTAAAAGAACCAATTTAACAGTTGAAAAATTTCTAAATGTCAAAACAAAATTATAATAAATTGTATAATCAATAATTCTGGAAACAAATTTCAAAGGTTAGGTAGTACTCTTAAGTATTTACCACTTCGCAGGCTGCAGTAATGTGTAGACAACAGCTATAGTGTGCCTCTGACTAGTTGGTCAAGTGGTTAAATGAAGCTTATTTTATTTTAACATGCAAACTTTAATATTGTCTTTCTACTAATTTATATTAATAAAATCAGACTTTTGCTTGTAAATTTCAGAATAAAAAAATTTGCAATTGTTGTGTCCGTAACTTTATTTTTGTCCAAGTATCACGCGAGAACGGCTAAACTGAATTGCAGGAGACTTTGCAGGAATTTAGGTCTTAAAGCAACTTAAAATTATATATATCAACTTTTACAACATTTTCTCCCCTTCCAAGGGGGCAGGAGGCAAAAACATGTTTGTAAGCATGACTTAGCTCCAAATTACTTCACGATGAGGAGATTGCACATGGAGAGACTAGATTTGAGGACAAAAAGGAAAAAAACTTTCTATGATTTTGAAATTTTTTATTTTTAGGGGGGGGGGGGGGAGGAGAAAATAAATTTTTGGTGGAAAATTTCACAAATTCCCGATTTTTGAGTAGAACTCTACCTAAAATGGTTAACAAAGATGTTGAAAAGAGCCATGTAATTTCCAAATACCCATTTTTGTTTTTTGTAGTTTTTTAGGGATTCGATTTGTGCACAATGCTAGTGCTTTAGTGCTGAATTTGTCTTGGAAAAACTGTAGGAGCTGAAGTCAAGAATTTCAGTGGGTGGATTATTTATATGTATCTGACATCTATAGTAATGGAATTTTATGACCCCCCCCCCCTTTCTCCCTGGAGAGCAGGAGGCAAAAACACGTCTGTAATTGTAAGCATAATTCAATTTCACATTACTTCACGGTGAAGTAATTGCACATGTGGAGAGTACTGAGTATAGAGTCCTGCATCGGATTGGGTAACCCAATTTTACCTGAACTTGACCCGACCCATGGGTCGGGTTGACAAATTTTTTTCTCTTGCGGGTCAGGCTTAGCTTTCTATGAGTCAGATCGACTTGAGAACACTTTTCAAAAAAAATTTTACAGTTGAAAGCATAAATTTGTAGACATAATTATACTTTCTTTAACTGATTTTAGACATATGTCGGAGCTCCATATTCCTATACACAGATATCCACCCGAAAAAAAAAATCCGTATAAGCATGAGAAAAACATATTTGTATATGTTTTCTTTTCTTAAACAAATCTAAAACTGATCATATGTAGAAATTGTATGAAAATTTTAAAGTACTGTATAAATTTTTATTGACTATTGTTAATATATATATATAAGAAATACAACATAACCTCACTTTTACGTTTTGGAAATTTAAGTCATTTCTCAATTTACTTTTTTTTTTTTTTTTTTTTTTTTAAGATATCTTTATTTTCAATGAATTTTAATCCTCGCTTGTATGTTAACGAAATTTTGAATTTTCTTCCATTTACATTTGTATATACAGCAAATATAAAGGGAATACTTGTCGTGATTTAATTAAAAAAAGTAATGTAAAATAAACACATAAAGGAAATGAATACCATCAAGGCAGATTATATTCTTTATTGTCTTCTCTAGAACGAATAAATAATGCACCAGAAAACTGAAACGAGAAGCTAAGTTGCTGATTATGCGAATTTAAAATGATCAGTGATCCTTAAAAAGCAGATGTTTAACTGCGAATCACATACATGCTACACAAATTATTATAGTAAAATAAACATCTACATCGGACAAAAGCAATAAAGAATAATACATCTTTATTTTTTTTCCAGACTATAAGTAATAAATAATAAATTATGAACATTTAAATTGAAGTGCATTTTTTATTTTCTTCTATATTCAATAGAAGAAAGTGTTGGATTCATAAAAATTTTCGATGGATTTACATGTTTTGAGAGGTCTAGAACACGATTTTACCATTTATAGAAAATATCTGTCTGTGTGTGTGTGTGACAAAAAGTTTGTGACAACTGTATCTCCGGAACTACTGTTCAGAATTATATATGAATTTATATGTAGAGGTACCTTGACCTAAATTAGTGCCTATCAATTTTTGTCAACTGATCAACAGGTGGCGCTGCTATACAGCAATTTCTGAGATTTAAGAGAAGGCTATATCTCACGTTCTATTGAGTATAATCAAACAAAGCTTGATATGTAAAAAGGCTATTATGAGACATGATGATTCAATTTAAATTCTTATTGGCCAACAGGTGGCGCTGCTGCTCAACAATTTCAGCAGTTTAGGCGAAGGCTATATCTCAGGAACTACTGCATAAAATTGCATATAAATTTATAAGTAGATGCACCTTGACCTAAATTAGTATCTCAACTGTTGGTGTCAACCGCTCAACAGGTGGTGCTGCTATACAGCAATATTTGCAATTTAATGGAAGGCTATATCTCAGATTCTATTGTGTATAATCAAACAAAACTTGATATGTGAGAAAGCCATAAGGAGACATTATGTTGAATCAATCTGTATGCTAATCGGCCAATAGGTGGAGCTGCTATGCTGCAATATCCCTCGATAATGGGAAGGCTATATCTCAACTTCTATGGCATATAACTCTACAAAACCTAATATGTGAGATAACCATTATAAAAACATACTTTTTAAAATGCTATTTATAGGCAATAAAACTGTCACTTTGGATATTTAGTGTTAGTTGTCTCTAAGATGAAAATCGTTTGCATTCATCCTGTTAGATAATCTTAAAAAATAATATTTTTAATAAATTATTTGCACTTAGTAAAATATAGGAAAGTATAGAAGAAAGTCTTGTGGTGGCCAAAACATACTAGTTTACTCTTGAATTTCACAACTCACATAAATGGTTAAAAATTATTATTGATCCTTTTTTCAGTTTTAAATTAAACAATTTGTAATTACATTTCAAATTCTTTTTAAAATAATTTACCAACTGTATGACAAGGAAAACTTACCTTATTTTATAATTTAAAAAAGTTTTGCATGATTTTTAGATGAAAAAGTAATTTTCATTTAGTTCTCGGGTTTCGGGTCAGGTGCGGGTTGATGAAAAATTTTTAGTCGGGTTCAGGTCGGTTTTCGGGTTGATGAAATTTTTTTTGTCGGGTTCGGGTCGGGTGCGCAGGACTCTAATTGAGTACAAGAAAGCATTTTCTGTGATTTTGAAATTTTCAATTTTTAGGCGAGGTAGGGGGAATTTTTGAGTAGAGTTTTACAAAAAAGTGGTACATATTCTAAAGAAAACGCATGGCTGTTTTCAGTATATATCTCCAAAAAACCATTCATATTTTGTGACTTTCGATTTTGAGAGTTGTGTTGCAAGGGGGCAAAATCGTGACCCCCCTCCCCTTTCAGCGCTACATTTGTCTTGGGAAATCTAGGTAAGTTGCAGTCATGTATTTTAATGCATAAATAGTTTATATGTATCCAATACCTATTGTAATGAGATTTCCCTCCTTGGGTTCAAGGGGGGGGGGGAGAGAAAAAAAAGTTTCCAAGTGTAACTTTGCTCCAAATTATCTTAGTCAGATTAATTTTAATGTGTGGGTTGGTTATGCACACCCAACATGCACTATAATAGGATTTTGTGAAATTTCCCCCCTTCCCCCTTTTAAAGGTTGGAAGGAAATACATTTTCAAGACTAACTCTGTTCCAAATTATCTTAGGAAAGTGATTTTTTGATGTCGATTGGTTATGCATACCCAATACACACACCACAAAGAGATTTTGTGAAACTACTTTCTACCTCCTCCCATAGGAAGAGGGGGGGGGGAGTAAAAAGAAAGTTTTCAAGGTTAAATCTGCTTCAAATTATTTTAGAACAGTAATTGTTTATGTGTGGGTCAGTTATATGTATCCAATATGTAGTATAAAAAGATTTTCCAAAATTCTCCCCTTTTTCCCACACTTTAGGATCAGGGCGTGTGCAAAGACACGTTTTTAGCACAACTCTGCTCCAAATTATCCGAGGAAAGAGATTTTTTGATGCATCAATTGGTATGTGTATGCAACACACACTCTAAAGGGGTTGGGTTTCGCGAAATTACCCCCCCCCCCCCCCCCAACACACATACATACTACCACCGTCCGTTGGGGTAGGCTCAGCAAAAAATGCAGTTTCAAGTTTGAATATGCTTCAAATTTTCATGGAATGGCGAATTTTGGCATATGAGTCAGAGATGCTGTTTATGTGCTATAGTGCGTAAATTATCTGAAAAATTTATTGTGGCGGGTACCAGCGGACACGTAATTTTCATTCTTGAAAAAAATAATAAAGAAATAAACGAAGAAAGAAAAAAATATATTTTAAAATATATTTCTTGTTTAAAACTAATATTTTCTTTATATTTTTAAAGCATTCTGCTCTGAAGAAGGAAAAAAGATATTTTCCTCCTACATAATATTAGTTTAAGACAATTTCAAAAAGAGCTGGTTAAAAATTCCTAAAAATCTGTTTTTCATTTACAATTAAAAATATATATATATATATCTGTAATGTATAATTCCATTCATGTGGGGACCCATTTTTTGAAAAATTGACCCAGATTTTTTAAACTCATGGGTCCCAAGATTTTGAAAGACTAGCGGCATCACTGTGAGTATTGATTAAGAATATGCAATATTCTCTCTGATTCGATTTATTGAAAATTCTGATTTTCCCGCCAGTGGTGGATCGAGAACTTAACTTTTTGGGGAGGGGGGCTAAGATTTGTCAAGATGTTATTCCAGATCAATGAAAATTTTACAATTGTAATATTCAAATGTGAAATGAATGCCAGTATTTTTTTTTTTTTTTTTTTTTTTTTTTTTTTGGGGGGGGGGGGGTGCTTCCCCCCTTAGATCCGCACTGTTTCCCGCTGTGGACAGGGGAGTAAATCAGTGCCGAAGGCAGTGGGAACCTGAACTCTTCATGCTGCAAGCGAGAAAATCTCTACTGAATGCGACATAAACTTTAACTTAAGCTTCAACTGATTTTAGTATTTTTATTTTTGAGATTTTATAATAATGATATGGAATTTTGAGAATTCGTTTAAATATAGTGTCCAGTGAAGCAGGCAAAGCCTGCTAGTAAGTTATATAGTTCTTCAGAATTATAAAAAGAAATTTGTGATTAATTAGCATGAAAGAAATTAGCACAATTATTTCAATTAAAAATATATACTGTATTAAATTAAAATTTATTTAAATATGCAGTCATACTTAATTTTTAAAGTTTTAGTTAATTACGGCTGAATCTGTAGCTGCACAAACTGTTCATAAATTGGAATTTTGTAACAATTGATCTGTATTTTTTATTTATAATCTTGCTGGAGATGGAGATTACTGAAATATTCTACATAATATTCATACTAGAGATATACCAAATATTTGGCCATATTACTGATTATTCCATTTGGCCGAATCTGAAACTATTTGGCTAGATGAATATTCAGTTTGTCCAAATATCCAATTATTTGGTAAGCTATTCAATTAGCCAAATTTATAAAACTTCATTTATTACTTTCTTCTACATTTTAGTAGAAGAAAGTATTGTATTCGTAAAATTTTTTTACCTTGGGTTTTCAATAGATTTTGATTTACGCATTCTGAGAGGAGTAGAACACGATTTGACCAGTTTTAAAAAATGTGTCTGTGTGTGACAAATTTTTGTGGCAATTGTATCTCAGGAACTACTGCATAGAATTTCATGCAAATTGGTATGTAGTTGCACCTTGACATAAATTAGTGTCTGTCAACTTTTGGTGAAAATAGTCTTAAAGGTGGCTTTGCCAACCTGCTTTTTCTAAAGTTTTAACATGGTGATATATCTCAAAATTTCGTGTAAATGTGCATAAAGATAATTATTTTTTAATAATTATGAAATTAAAAAGAATTGTTTATAACAGTGATAGTCAACTGAGGAAAATTTTTTGTATATGTAGGAGCATTGCATCTGTCTCCTGTAAATTTTCCTTATGTACCCAAAGAGCTTTAACTATGTCCTTTAAAACGAATGATTGAACTATAGATCTGTAATAAAAGTTATTGATCTTTTTCATTAAAAGAAAGAAAAAAATGTATTTTTATAAAATGTTATTTGGAGAATAAAATTTATTTTCTTTGGATATTTGACGTTACGACTTCTCTAGAAATGTAAATCATCTGCATTTATCATGGAAAATAATTTTAATAAATTATTTTTACTGAGAGAATTTGTTTACGAAAATATAGGGTACAACTTCAGTATACACCCACAGCTGAATTTGGCGATTTTTCTTTGGTGCTGTTTTGAACGATAACAATGTCGTTCTGGACTGTTTGCAATATAATATGGTAGCTTATATGCTGTTTATTTTAGATTTGTCATTTTATCATTTATGATTTAGCCATAATAGCCAAATATTGTTGTGGGTGTATACTGAAGTTGTTCCAAATACAGAAGAAAGTCATATAGTGGCCACAACATGATAGTTTTTTTTTTTTATTCCATTTTCACATTCAAAAAACTATTAGTACTCATTTTACAAATTTGAGTTCAAAAATGCGAGATTTCATTAAGTGCATTTTTCTCAATTATTAGCCATAAAATGAAATAGTACTAAAAATTTAAAAAATTAATTTTTGAAGAATAAGTACTAATTTAATGACAGCGAATTTTTTGAATGTGAAAATAGAATTTTAAAAAATACATTAAGTAATGAATAATTATGGAAACAAATTTTCCCATACAATAACTGTCAGTGAAATTAGGCATTATATGCTCGCAACATGCAAAAAACCCTGAAAACTGGTACTTGCATGCAGAATGAATGGCAAAACTTGTTAATGATATATAAAATGGCTACTATTAAAAATATTTATTTACACTAATCATAAATGATAATATGATATTTGCGACGTTCTAAGAAAATTACAATGCAAATGAAATATTCAAAATGAAAAATTTCTATAAAAATAAAATAACATGAAATTCAGAGACACAACTGAAGCGAATCCTGCAGATAACATACTATTATTAAGTCTTCCTTCACTATTCCTTCTGTATGCAAGTAGCAGTTTACAGTTTTTTGCTTTCTAAGCGGTTTTACACCCATCATGTAAATTAAAGCAAATATTTTAAATCTTCCACAGCAATATTAAAAAAGATTAATTACATTTATTATAACAATTAATATTTGAATAAGTACAAATTCTACTATGGTACAAAACAAATAAAAGATATGAGAAAAAACTAGTATGTTGCGGCCATGACAAAACTATGTTCATTTTCCTATAAGAATTCACACAATACAAATAATCTATAAAAAATTATGCAAACGATTTTCATCCCAGAGAAGTATAACGCAGAATATACAAAAAAAAAAAAAAAAAATTATGTTTTGCAAAATAAATCGATTGTATTTTAAATTATTACAGATCGATGGTTCAATTATTTTCTGATCGAAATCCCGTTCTGAAATCATTATATGAGGGAAATAAATCTCCCACATTGATTTCAACATTTTTTCCCGAACACACTAGCTCAAAAAATAAATTAAAATGCCGCATTCAACAAAAAGCAAGGATAGTAAAGCGATCATTTAAAATAATAAATATAAAAATGGCGTCGTGAATGTCAACATGTGTGCTACGAGATGGACCATATTCCCACTTTGGGTTCGAGGCTACAAGAATATCAGCTGGTTAGGGAAACAATCCTCAACTCTACCATAACAAAGCATTGTGACCTGCAAATTTTTATCTTTCAATATTATTTCTAAGAGTTACAGATTATGTGAAATTGAAGTAAGAGTGGTATAGTGATACCTTTGTTTTGTTTTTAATCCAGTTTTAGTAATATACTTTAATATTAATCAACATATGTAATATTAAAAGTTGCCGTGTGAACTGTGGCGATGTTAACATATTTAAATGGATGTCCCATTTAGTAAATTCCTTTATTAAAGTGATTGAAATTCTAATTATTTAAGCTTTGATGTCTGTATATATGTGTGTGTGTGTGTATACATAAAATGTTCTGCAATTTTACGATATGGAATAGTCTTAACTTTATCATTCGATTCAGTTGTTTACATTTCTCATTTGTTCTTGTTTAAACATTATTATTAAGTTTCACTGCAGAAATATTTAGGAAAATGTTATGCGTAATAATAAAATGGCATCTTGAATCTAATTTGTTTACAAAATATCGGTCACGTGTTCGGCGATTTTACCTACGGTGACGTCACAGGAATATTGTCCATTGATTCACAAAAGAGTCGTTCTTAGTGGGAGCGATAAAGATTCATTGGTGACTGCCGTAACAATAATATTGTTCCGGCTGCCGTAGCAATAGACACTTCGTAAGGAAAAATGTTTAATTTTGAGTTAAAGATCTTTTGTTAAGGATCCTTAACAGCAGACATCTGAATGTGGGAGTATGTCTATTAATGAAATTCAAATTAATAAAAAATATATTTGTTTAAATAATAGTGTTCAGTAGTTAGTTAATATAGAAAAAACGGGCGTCCTTATAATTATGAGAACCAGTGTATGCTTTTTCTACGGCCTAAGTGCACAGATGTCTATTTAAATGTATTTCTTTTTACACACCCATGACTTTTCTTATGTATGAATACGAAAATGTTTTTCCTATCACGGAAATACTTCAGAACATTTTTCGCACATATACGGTTTTTCTCCGCATGAATGTTCAAATGCGTAGAAAAATGTATAAATGAATGTCTACTTCGCTCACTATATTTTTTCACCTGAATATACGCAGAGATTTTTTTAAACACTTTTTAGAAGGTTTTTAATTGAAATTGACTTGGTCATCGTGTCTTCGTGTCACGCTACTAAACAAGGCGCCTTCATTTTAAAGTAATTATAAGCTTCATCGTTTGTTGATCTTTGGCTCAGTTGGTAAGAGCGTCCTTTTAATAACGCGATGGTCGTGAGTTTGGTCCCCGGAAAGTCCAGCGCGTTAATTTTTGCAGATAATTAGTAGAATAGGTGTCAATTGATACAAGAAAATTTTTCGTTCCTTACACTAAGAATTTTTTGAGGAGTTCTTTTAAGAAGTTTTTTTTTTATTTAGATATTGGAAAGGAAAACATAAAATATTTTAGATATTAAAAAAGCACAAAATAAAATGTTTTAAGTAAAAAATACATTTAAAAAAAAAAAAAAATTTAGAAGCTTTATATATATATATACTATATATTACTATTATATGAAATTGGATTTGTCATCGGCTTTTTGTCATGTTAAAAAACCAAGACGCTTCCATTATATATATATATATATATATAAAGAAAAAAAAAATGTAAGAAACTCATTGTAGCTTTTAGTGAATGAGCTGGTTATAGCGTCATGCTGATAATGCGGGAGTCGTGTGTTCGATCCTCGCCGGGCCGAGGTGTTATTTTTTGCAAATAATTAATAGAAAATGTGTCAATTGATAAAAGAAAATATTTCGTTGTGTACACAGTATCCTAATAATTTTTCAAGAGTTTTTTAAACGGCTTTTTATCTAGTTACAAAAAGCACAAAATAAAAATGTAAGTAAAAATAAATAAATAAATACATTTTTTAGAAGCTTTTTATTAGGAGCTTTCTATATGAAATTGACTTTATCATCGTGTCACGTAAGTAAACATTAAAGTAAATATAAGCCGATCCGTTTGTGACTCTGTGACTCAGTTGGTTAGAGCGTGAAGTTAATGAAGCGGTGGTTGAGAGTTTTATCCCCGGAAGGTCCGGCAAGTTAATTTTTGAGTATAATTAGTAGAAAAGGTGTCAATTAATAAAAGAAATTTTTTCGTTGACTACATAATATCTTAAGAATTTTCGAAGAGTTTTTAAAGAAGTTTTTTCGTTTTTGTAGATATTAGAAAACACAAAATATTTCAGATATTAAAAAAGCTCAGAATAAAAAGTTTCAAGTACAAAATACAGAAATAAATATTTTTAGAAGTTTTATATATATATTATATATTATTATATGAAGTTGAATTTGTCATCGCGTTTTCTGTCACGCTAAAAAAGAAGACACTTCCATTAAAAAAAAAAAAAAAAAAAAAGTAAGCATTTTTTGCAGACACATACTATAAAGTCATAAAAGTTTCAACAACAAGAAAATTTTAAAGAAAAATACAGATATTTCACTTTTGTAAAACATGAAAAATTTTAAATATTGCAAATATTTTAAAAAGCATCCGAGAACAATATTCCTTTTGTATTAGTATTTGTTAGATTTTCTAGAATGTCCTATGATTTTTCTTGACAGTTGACTTTTGGTTAGAACGTCATGCTGATAACGCGATGGTCCCGGAGTCGGCCCTCGAAAAACGATATAGTACTTTTTTTGCAGATAAATAATCGAAAAGAAAATGTCAATTGATAAACGAAAATCTTGCGTTGTCTAAAAAATATCGTACGAAATTTTAATTAGTTTTTTTAAGAAGCTTTTTTTTTTTTTTTTTTTTTTTTGTAACTAAAAAGCAAAAAATAAAATTTAAGTAAAAAATCATTTTTTAAAGTTAGAAGCTTTTTATTGTGAAGCCCTAAAAAGCATAAAATAAAATTTATTCTGGCAAAGACATGCTACAAAGAAATGAAAGTTTCAACACTAAGAAAATTTTAGAGAAAAATATGGGTACTTTCCTTTTGCAAGAAATGAAAATTTTTTCATGTTCAAAATATTTTAAAAAGCTTTCGAGACATTTGAAATTTCTGGCCTAACGAATGATTATACAAAAACTAATAACTAAGAATATTGGTCTCGAAAGCTTTTTAAAATGTTTTGAACATGAAAAATTTTTCATTTCTTGCAAAAGGAAAGTACCCATATTTTTCTCTAAAATTTTATTAGTGTTGAAACTTTCATTTCTTTGTAGCATGTCTTTGCCAGAATAAATTTTATTTTATGCTTTTTAGGGCTTCACAATAAAAAGCTTCTAACTTTAAAAAATGATTTTTTACTTAAATTTTATTTACTAAATGACTTAGAAATCTTCACGCACAAATGTTTTTTTGTTCTCCTGCATGAATGCAAAGATGTCTTCTTAGTTTGCTCTTTTCAGAAAAACCCTTAAAGCATTTGTCACACATATATGGTTTTTCTCCAGTATGAATTCTAAGATGTTTTTTTAGACTACTTGTTTCAGAAAATCCTTTAGAACATTCTTCACATATATAAGGCTTTTCTCCAGTATGAATTCTAACATGTCTTTTTAGACTACTTTTATCAGAAAATGATTTAGAACATTCTTCACACACATATGGTTTTTCTCCAGTATGAACTCGAAGATGTTTTATTAGGTCACTCTTATCAGAAAATTCTCTAGAACATACTCCACACACATGTGCTTTTTCTCCTGTATGAATTCTAAGATGTCTTTTTAGACTACTTTTATCAGAAAATCCTTTAGAACATTCTTCACATACGTATGGATTTTCTCCCGTATGAATTTGAAGATGATATTTTAGATTACTTTTAGCAGAAAAACCTTTAGAACATTCCTCACACACATATGGCTTTTCTCCTGTATGCAATCGAAGATGAATTTTTAGATGAGATTTTTGAGAAAATCTTTTGGAACATTCTTCACACGTATATAGTTTTTCTCCCGTATGGATGCAAAGATGATTTCTTAGACTACTTTTAGTGGGAAATTCTTTAGAACATTCTCCACACACATATGGTTTTTCTCCAGTATGAATTCTAAGATGTTTTATTAGATTATTTTTCACAGAAAATCGTTTAGAACATTCTTCACACACATATGGTTTTTCTCCTGTATGAACGCGAAAATGTTTTATTAGATCACTCTTATCAGAAAATCCTTTAGAACATTCTTCACACACATATGGTTTTTCTCCAGTATGAATTCTAAGATGTTTCATTAGATTACTTTTGATAGAAAATCCTTTAGAACATTCTGCACACACATATGGTTTTTCTCCTGTGTGAATATGAAGATCTGCAATTAAATGGCTCTTAAGAGAAAATCTTTTAGAAAATTCTTCACACGCATACGATTTTTCTCCCGTATGGATGCGAAGATGATTTTTTAGACAACTTTTAGTGGGAAATTCTTTAGTACATTCTTCACACACATATGGTTTTTTCTCTGTATGAATTCTAAGATGTTTTATTAGATTGCCTTTTTCAGAAAATGCTTTAGAACATTCCCCACACACATAGGGCTTTTGTTCCGTATGCATTCGAAGATGGGTGTTTAGATTACCCTTACGAGAGAATCCTTTAGAACATTTTTCACACACATATGGCTTTTTATCCTCATTTGTATTTATATTTCCTATAGGGCAGTTCCTTGTTTGTAAACAAACATCTCAACTTTTATGAGTGGTTGGCAAAAAGGTTTGGGAAAAGCTTAGCGATGGCGGATTACCAACGGAAAATCAATAGGTGGGCGGGGCGCGGGAAAATTGAGCGCGCTTTTTTGCCAACCACCAGACGTCACGAGGAAATGCTCTATAGAGCATTTTCTCGTGACGTCAATAATTAAAGGGCACCCTGGTGGATGGCAAAAGAGCTCGACTTTCCCGCGCCCACCATTGTTTTCAATTGACGATCCTAGTTTTATCATATGCTATTATTTTCGCTATATTTGTGGTTTTTTAAATCATTCGCCTTATTTCAAAAAAATTAATAATATTTCTTTGTTATTTTTTCCTATCAATTCATTTTTTATAGTAAATATGGTGACAAACTGATACACAATCGGCTGAATAATTTCAAAGAATGCAACGATAAAAAGTATATGGATCAACCAGTGGCGGATCCAGAACTTGACTTTTGGGGGGGGCTAAGATTTTTCAATGTGTTATTCTAGACCAATAAAAAATTTACAATTGCAAAATTCAATTATGAATGACAGTGTTTTGGGGGGGGGCTTCAGCCCCCTAGCCCCCCCCCCTTAAATCCGCCACTGGGATCAACGCCACTAGAGAGAGAAATTATACTGTTGCACCTTAAAAGTGTGGATAACATCTTTAGATTGGTAAGAATTTTTTACTTACGTATACTACATTTTTGCAACTATTTTTAATTTCTTGTGTGACTCGTTTACTATATCACGCAAGGCTTAATAATAATCATTTGTCGTGTTGTGTTTATTTCATACGAAGTTTTATTTAAGTTGATTTCGTTATTTAAAATAAAAGTTGAGTAATATAGTATTTAGAAACAGAGCAGTGTTAAAAATTTCAGTAGTTCTTACAGTTTACATAATTATTAATTTTAATTTTTAATAGTGTACGTACATATGTTTGACAAAAACTTGGTTTGGTTTCTATCTCTCTGCATAATTTTTATACTGTTCTGGGTTTAAAAAAAAAAAAAAAACATATTTAGCATGCTTATATGTTAATTTATTGTTGCTTCATATACTCGAAATTTTGAACCTTATTTAAGTTATAATTAAAGAAAAACATATTCATGTCTTTTTATTAAAAATGAAAAAGGGGGAAATATCCAAATTTAGCAGATAACTTTTAATAAGCGTTATATGAAAACAGCGAAATGGAAATAAAAATATCAAATGAAAGTAATAAACAGATTAAATAATGAAATATAAAATCGATGACACTGCTGAAATTTGTGACAATTTTTAAAAATTGATTGGTTATAAACTAATGCAGAAGAGAGTTAAAAGTTACATTAAAATTTAAGTAAATATATTAGCACCATCAGTGTATGTTACCATAGAAAAGTAAAAATAATCTATTTTATTTTCTTTCACTAAAATAAGTACTGATTAATTTGCATTTGTAAAACTTAAAAAAGGCATTCTGATATTGTGTTTTATGCGAAAAAAATATGTTGCATAAATATTTAAGTAAAAATAATCACTATTTGGTTCAATAGTAATTTTTATCTTTTTATTTCCACTCTGCCGTAGATAAACTAAAACATTAACTAAAGTTTCCTTTGTTAAAATATTTATATAGATTCATTTAAAATAAATCTTGTAAAAATATTTATAAGTTATCTTTCATGTGGTTATACTAAATTACTTTAAAAAAATAAATAAACAAATAAGTTATTTTAGTGCAGTTAGATTTTTTTTTTTTTTTTTTTTTTTTTTTTTTTTTTTTTAACTATCATTTACCATAGATAAACTAAACATTACTGAGATTTGCTATTGTTAAAATAATTAATTTTTCAAGATAGTTCTTGTAAATGAAATAACACATATCTTTTGTATAAAATAATAAATCATTATTATAAATTAGAGAAACTATAATTTTTCTTTACTGTTATCATAAACAAAACTACGGAAGAATTTCCCACTGCTAAAATAGTCATTTAAAGTGTCTTATGATTATTTAAAAACACTTTATTTTTGATATTTAATTATTATACATGATATATTTTGTTGTATAACTGATAGTTGAAAAAAAATACTGTATAATAAATATCTTTAATGTATGTTTATCTTATTTTTTTTTGTATGTGTGTGTAGGGTGAGGATAAGATAAAGCTATTTAATATTTTTTTGTAGTTCAATCCAAAATATTACTTATAAAGGTGAAGCAATCCTTAGAGTGGCTAGCTTTATGGCTCTATAGTAGTCTATATTTTAAAATAAGTCACTTTTCTATATATATGTATATATATTTTAATTTCCTCCTGCTTTTTTATTTATTTTTACTCATATTTCAAGTACTTAATTCTTTAACATTCATTGGTTTCTCTCTCCTCACTTTCAAATAAGTCACTTTCAAAAGAGCGAAAGAAAAGATGAAGTTTCTCTCTTCTCAATTCAACCATGAACTCTGAAAGTCCACACCACAGATTATTATACAGATAGGACACTCCCGTACATTCTTCGGTACCCAAAATTTGACTGCAGCGACCCTATTGTCAACGGCTGTAAGTTTCTCGAGATTTCCGGTTTACGCAATCGCTCATCTTATTTTTATTGTATCTATGTTCATTGTAATATTAGTGCAACGTTAAACCCAACATCCAACCAACTAACCATTGTATCGATGTTTACATTTGGCAACTTTGTTATTGTTTACGAAATTGATTGTCGAAAGCAATTTATTTTTAGAAGCAAGTACTAAATATTAAGCAAATAAATTTCGAAAATATATATAAACCAGAAATATTTTTTTTCATTTTAAAGCATTTTGTATTATTTAAACCAAACAAAGTTAAATATTTAAGATTTTATTCCATACTGCTATTTCAGCATTACAGTTTCTTATATTAATTTGTATACTTGAACACGAATGTGTTTGGCAAAATTTATTTTCAAACATAATAAAAATTAGTTTTATTTTTTAGAAAATAGCTGTAATGTTATGATTTTGTGAATTTAAAAGTAGTAGAAATAGTGAAGCAAAGAAAACTGCACATATGTTTACTTTATTATTGTTTACAAAGTTGATTGTTAAAAGCAATTTATTTTAAGAAGCAAGTGCTAAATATTAAGAAAATAAACTTTGAATATACATAAAATAAAAACATTTTTTCATTTTAAGGCATTTTGTATTATTTAAAACAAGCAACGTTAAATATTTAATGATTTCATACTGCTATTTCAGAATTACAGTTTGTAATTTTAATTTGTACTTGAATATGAATATGTTTCACAAAGCATATTTTTAAACATTATAAAAAATAATTTTTACTTCTTAGAAGAATAGCTGTGAATGTTTTGAGGATAATTTTGTGAATTCAAAAACAATAGAAAGTGAAGAAAAAGAAAACTTCCCATACTAACACTAACCTGCTACTAACTTCTCGCGAAATAGAAAAACAATTTTCGATCAAAGATGCTATTCATGTAGACTTAACACATGTAGTTCCCCAGTGTTGACACTAGTGGTGCTACTATATTTCCGGTTCGCGTTTTAGCTTCACTGTCCTATCTGTATGATAATCTGTGGTCCACACTGAGGCAGCTCTCCTACAGAACTCTGAATGACCACCCTCTAGGGCACCACTTCTGCAGAGGACAACGTAACTAAAGTCAAAAGCCTGGTGAGTGTCTAAATTGTGCGGTGTGTATTAAAAAGCTGCACGATTGAGGCACTTCTCCCTGGCAATAAATGAGTGGACATCGATTACATCTAAGAAACGCTATATACAGGCAGGGCACGACTTAGACTATACCTGGAGCCCCGGGGCAAGCCTATTCTGGGGGGGGCCCTTGCAGTTGCATAAGAGCTCTTTAGGTTGCAGAATTTCTGCATACGTTTGTAGGGGGCCCCTTCCAGAAGGGAGGGCCCAGGGCATTTGCCCCGTATGCCCTGCCGTTAGTCAGGGCCTGTATACAGGTAATTTTGTATTTTTTTTTTCACTTAAGTTAAAATTGATTTTTTTTTTCTTTTTAACTGAAATTAATTTTTACTTGATTTTATGTTGTTGCTTTAAATTACTTCTATTAAATATTAATTGTCGTAAAAATGTTATTTTATTAACTTTTTGTCTTTTGTGTGTGAATTTGTTCAATCAGCTAATCAAATAAAACTTAATTGAATACTAAATTATAAAATCATTTCTTTTTTACAAATTGAAGATTATAAAATATATTTCTTACTCTAATACAATAAATTTTGTTATGTATTTAATTTCAATGTCTTGTCTTGGCATATAGTAATACAGTTTAATCTTCGTCTTTTGATAATCACATCCCAGATCAAAAGATAGTTTTGTTATGACTCGCAAAGCTCAATTGTGATGACTATATTACAGAGACACACTAAAGTAAAAGGAAACTTTTTGTTTTCTCAACTACTATTTGAATATAACTGTACTTGTAATTAGATGGTAATAAACTGTATCCAAACAGTAGTGAAAAAAAAAAAAAAGGACTTTGTGTCAGTTTCTCAATTTATGTTAATTTTAATTATAAATTTAAATAAGAGTTCAATGTATAAATATTTACACAACATTAAAAATGCCAATGTAAAAAATATTAAGAGCAAACTGCAGTTTTCGTACCATATAGCATACTGCACTAAATACGTCTGGGTTTGCATTTTCAATGTTATATTTCTGTTTAATATCAAGTCTTATTACATATTCTAACAGTTCAATATACTAAAAATCTGTTGTTCAAATTTAATACAAAGATACGATACGTAACAGATACGATAAATTAAAGAAAAAAAAAAATCATCTTAGAAGGAAACATTCAAAAGTTTTCCTCTTCAAAAAATATTGAAAAAAATGTATGTGATTCTACTTTTACTAAAACACCATAAAGGGAAAACATTATCGGCTGAAATGAATTACAGTAACCACAAAAAATTATCAAAATTAAGCACATTTGGCGATTGATTTTGAGTACTCAGTGAAGAAACAAAACACGGTTCAGTTCGTACATGGCAATCTCGGTGCTATTAAACTGAACGCCTAACAGCACTAAATCGCCAAATAGGCTTAATTTTGATAATTTTTTGTGGTCGCTGTATTGTACAACCGCGATAAATTGGCACTCGAATCACGTGTTTTCAGATGAGTCCATTAATGAAATAAGGTGAGAGGTTGTGTTTCCATCGTAACACAGAGTAGAGTGGCTTCCAGATTTGGCGTTGTTAGCCCGTTTCTTAGTGTGAAATTATAATTTGAAGTTGTTGATAAACTTAATGTTTGGAGGTATTTTTAATTACTTTTTTTAATTACTAAGAAGTGTTCGGAGGTACTATTGTTTACAAATTTTAAAGTTTCGGCGATCAAATAACATTCAAAAAGAAATTTTGATTTTTTTAAATAAAGTAATCTTAATGGCTTCCGAGAAGTAATTTTTAAGTACAATCATTATCAGCAGAAAGGGATGAAAGAAGTAACTTAATTAAACTTTTAAAAAGTTTCTTTCTGCAATGTATGAAATTAAAGAAATCATGAATCATGAAAAAAAGAATCATGAAAGAAACCATTACAGTTTTGATAAAATAAACATTAAATTAATTATTGTAATTGTCATTAAATAACATGACATAATCATATAATGGTTGTAATAAAAGTAGAAAGGAAGAAATTTAATTAATCACGATAGTTAATATTTACAAAACATTCAATTATGATATACATTTAGATTTAAATAGTTGAACTAATCATTATAGTGAATATTTACAACAACAACAAAAAAAAAAAAAAAAAAAAGGAACTGTTTTACGTATACTTCGAGAAATTGAAAGCAAAACGAGTAAATTTTAGGGATTCAATTAATTTAAATACTAGAAATAAACATACATGCGAATACAACTTATAAGCAATGTTTAAAGCTATTTTGTTTTATCGATTTTCTGCATATCTGATAAAAAAAAAATATAAGAAATAATTAAAACAATATTTAAATTGACAAAAATTTAGCAATTTTCTATTGATTTAGCAACAAAAGACACTTTGACTGTTCGTATTGGTGCCAAAGAAGCTGGTAAGTCAAGGAATCGTTTGGCGAAAAGAACTGCCGCCAAGCATCATTTGCATTTCATTCGGCCGCCCCTTCTTCAAAATGAACTATTCCAAGGTCGTATGCCTTCTTTTCGCGGTTGTACAGTAATTCATTTCAGCCGATATTGTTTTCATTTCCTGGTGTTTTATGAAAAGTAGAATAACATATTTTTTTCAATATTTTTTGAAGACACCTTTTGAATGTTTCCTTGTTAGGTAAACATAATAGCCTTAACCCTTCATCAGGCAAAAAAAAAAGTTATGCAAGAGTGCATGAAAATTCCACTTATGTCTACTTTTTTACCTGATGAAATATTGTACTATTATTTTTATCTAAAACAGTTGGAGTATTTTTTATTTCATAATTTGTGTTTCATTACAAAGTTTTTCATGTACGAAAAAATTAACACACTTCAAAAGACAATTCTTTCAAATTTTATACTTTACAAGTGCTGCACCAAGAACTCAGTATGTGCTCGGTGACGGTGCATACTGAGATAAGAATTTCATTTTTAAGCCTTTTGGAAGACAGATCTTTATTAATAAATCAAACTATTAAGCAAAAAGCTTCTAGAACGGTGTTAGGTAAAACCACTCCAAAAAAAAAAAAAAAAAAAAAAAAAAAAATTCTGGACGGCGATTTTATTTTGATAAATTACAGGATGTATTATATTAGATTCTATTTCGTTATACAAAGTAAACAGTTCACTGATCGCCACAAAAATTGGTACATTTATTAACCAGACAAAAATCTATCTAGCGCTGTAACTTTTAAATCAATAGGATAATTAGTTTGCACTTCAAAATTAAAAAAGAAAAAAAAAATCGTCCTTACACTTGAACATTAAATTTAAATTTATACCTGTTTAAACAAAAACATCTGATAAAACTAATGTCATAATAGCTTTAAAATTTTATTTTATTTATTTATTTTTAAAATATTCATTTAAATTAATCGAATTGTCTTATAGGTTTTCCCCTTTATTTTACATCCACAAACTAAAGTAGGCACAATTTTATTAAAGAATCACCTTGGCAACTTTTATTATCTTTTGCCAGTTTGGTGATGAATTAAAATGGCTATTGCAATTAAATAAAGAAAAAAAACTTTGCTAAAATCGCCCGAGCAACTTAGTAGCCAGTTTCAAATTTCGTTAAGTGGTCCTATACTAAAGCTGTTCCTTAATGTCAATGCATTTTTAGTCTATTCAATTCCTATTATTAGTTCACACTTGCCCTATATCTTGTACTAATCTTGCAATCGATTTTTAACTAACTTCCCGACTAGCTAGAAATTTGAAACTTTCAGGATTGCTCAGAACACGGTGACAACGCAATACTTCGAAGTCCAATTTTCGAATTTTTGATTAGTTTTCTTACAATTATTTAAAATATAAAAATAATAACATCCTAATATCGTTTCAATAACCATTAAAATATTAGCTATAATTTAATTGTTGCCAAAAAAAAAATTATGAGTTCATTTTTTTTCGACATAAAAATAAATACATTTAATTAAACGTGAACATTAAAAAATTATTAAAAGTTAAATTATGTATATCACAAAAATTGACGTCATTATCACTTTATAAATTTTATGCACATTGATAAGAGCTCTATGATTCATCAGAAAATTTAAAACATAGTATATAAAAAGTTTTTTTTTTTTTTTTTAAATCTTATAATTATTTTTATTTCATTTTTCACACGCACTTTTTATTTTCTAATTCAAAATTGTTAAAAAAAAGAAAAAAAAAAACTTTTTCGATAGTGTTTGTATGTAGGAATTGACTTAAAAAATTTTCTTTTTATATTCCTTTTTTTAAAGTAACCGTGTTTCTAATCAACATAGTGAACCTCAAATAGTTGAATGTCATTTATATTTTCTTAACAGCTGTATATGACGGTACTTAACCATGATTTTCATTTGCTGAAAATAGGGCACAACTTTAGTATGAGACTCTCTTGGCGAAATTTGTGATTTTTTTTCTTTCCCATTTTTTATTCAATCTTCCAAATAAAGAATAAATTTTCATTTCTTTATTTCAATAAAGTGTTTTAGCAATGATAACAGTTTACAGTGTTACTTTTCGGGCACTTATTTTATTAGGCTTATTAATAAAGAAAATAAGCTTTTAAAAGATTAGTTTATTATTAAGAAGCTGTTTATAAGATTTAAAAAAAAAAAAAAAAAAAAAAAAAAAAAAAAAAAGAATAAATAAACAATCATGCTTATGTTGTTGCATGTTGTGAATTTTTCAATGATTTTTACTCTAACTTACATGTTACAGAGAGCCAAAAATTAATCTTATAGAGATGAATACAGCTTTCAGATTGTTTTTGTTTTTCATTCATGATCAATTATAACTTGAGAGTGATTCATAATTTGATCTATTGTAGTTAATAATTTTGAATCTATTAAATGTGGGGTTCGAACTGAGGACTAGCTTGTCAGCCTGGCAGTTCAGAGATTTTTCTGAAACTTACATGAATGTGAGCTAGGACTCTTTATAAAGAGACCCACGGAAAGGCCACCACCCAGGCTTAGGGTCCTCTCATTGTCAATTTATGTTAAACAACACAACACCCTCCATTATATGTGATATGTTTGTATTTGGAAGGGGTGGGTGATCTTTTAAGGATTTTCTTTAATAAAATCTTGTGTACAAATGCGAGTAATTCAAAAAATTGTGAAGTTTAAATTGACATGAACAACCAGTATAATATCCAATAATGGTAAAGGGCAAAACTGGATCGTTTTGTGTAGGTTGGGACTGATTGTCTATGCAAGGGTTCTAGGCCATGTTTATGCAAGTTTCAGGGAAAACCCTGTAAAACTCCAAACAGCTAAGATGAGTGTGACTTAGGATCGAACCCAGCATCTTCCCCCTTATGGCCATATCACATGAGGGATTTCGCTCAGCTTTTTTACTAAACACAGCATATTAAATTTTTCTGAAAGACAGTCTAAAAAGTAGATGACACACTGACCTCGAATCATTTAAAAATCCTTAATACACATTTCACTAACAGCCTTAAAAGAAGAAAAAAAAAAAAAACTAATGACTGCTTTCTTTTTTAGTTAAAAATACAAGAAAATTTAATTTTTTCTTCCGACAATGCTAATGCTTAATATTTAATAGTCTAAATTAATGTTTTGAAACAACAAGTTAGAGGTGAAATTGATAGTAAATTGAGGTAGAAGAGTGTATGTATGGGAGGTGGATTTATTTTTTTTTCTCCTCACAGGTACAGAGCTTCAGCACATCTAACACACACACACACACAGTCAGTTTCTGAATGGTCAAATCATGTTTAGAACATCTTTAACCCCTTGAACTGCAATTTATTTTCAGTCAGCACTGCTCATGCAGACAATTTAATTTTCTTAGTTTTAATAGGTGGGATTCATGTAGAAACTTACGGTTTTGTTGCTCAAATAATTTGTTATTCTTAAAAATAATATTTGTTTCACACATTTATATGAATATTTATTGTTATATATACATATAAGAACATAAGTAGTGTTACGAAATTCATGACGAGCTGGACTCATCATTTAAGTTCAAGGGGTTAAATATGCAATCCATCGAAGACTAGAAGTTGAAAGATTTTACGAATCCAATGCTTTCTTTTATGAATATTGCAGAAAGTAAAAATATGTTTTAAAAGAATATTTCTTATGGACTTTCATACATTTTGATAGATTCTTGTAAAAAAGGCTAGAAAATATTTTTAATTTAGGATGCATAAGGTTTAACTTTCGACTGGAAAAATTACAATTAAAAATAAAAATATTTTTCAGCTCAATTTTCTATGAATAATTAAGACATTAAAAAAATTCTTTCAAATACAAGTTTCATGACAAATTAACTAAAACTTCTAATGAAGAAATTACTCGAATGTAAAATTATATATATATAAAAAAATAAGCTAATCATTATATTAATAATTTAACCAGTCACCATATTTAAAAAGGTATAAATTTCAAAACATTCAATTGACTAACTAATTCAGTCCTAAAAAATAATTAAAAAAAAATGATTTAATTCTAGAATTATAAAAATTTCCTGTTAAATTTTAACATTTTGAGGTAAATAATTGAACAAATTCATAAATTAAATACATAATAAAAATGGAAAACTTATAAATAAAAGAATAATTCGACAACAGAAAGATATTATTAAGTATGACACAATCTCGTAACATGACAGATGCAAAATGCAATGCTATACAGCAACTACTGTATTCGAATAATATTCATGTTTTAGTTATAAAGTAATAGAATCCATAAGTATTATGGATACATTATTAAATAAATCACGTCGTGAATAAATCTTATGAAAATTTTATTACATTAATCATCCCATTTTTCCCCGACAAATTGCCTTCGATGGAACACTGATTTGCCTAACGGCCGATCGCTTTTTCCTGAGAAATATGAATCTGTATGATATTATATCCTTTTATATGGGCTTCGTCGAGCTTAATTTTTAAATGTATTTTTTTTATTTCAAACACATTCTGAAACATCTGCATAAGTAGAACGAAATATAAGCGATTTGAATATCTCTATGAGCAAAAACAGCCATAGTCGTCAATGGTGGGAACGAGTGCTTTCTGCCAACCACTCCCGAGGGTTGAGATGTTTGTTTAATAACAAGGAACTGCCCTATCCGCGATTGTAATCAAATGCTCGCCCTCTAGTGGGTTAAGGTGAAATTATCACAACACTGATAGCTTTCACGCTGAAACAATGATAGAACAACAAGAAAGAACAATAATAAATGCACGTGGCTGTTATAATTTACTAACAACTGCAGTTGAGAAAGTGCCATCTATCGATCATTACAAACGCGGCTTGCGACTCAGCAGCTAATATTTTAGGAATATGCCATTGATGATTAAATCTTATGCCAGAATTTTTTTCAAGAAAATCGGCGATTACCACTTCAGAGAGTTCCCTTGTTAGTAGTCTTAAGGCAAAAAATTTACGAACCATTAAGAACCACCTCAAATTATTCGTGGTAAATTTCATAATTAATATAATTGTTGAAAATATGAATATACATTTACCTATAAATGCGGAAGAAAATCCGTATGTATGCAAAGGATGCTTTAAAGTATTTTCTAATAAAGGTAATCTCATGAGACATCTGCGTATTCATACAGGAGAAAAACCATATGTGTGTCAAGAATGTTGTAAAGGATTTTCTGAAATGAGCAATTTGAAAAAACATCTTTGCGTTCATACAGGAGGAAAACCATATGTGTGTGAAGAATGTTCTAAAAGATTTTCTCGAATAAGTAATTTAAAAAGCCATCTTCGAATTCATACTGGAGAAAAGCCATATGTGTGTGAAAAATGTTCTAAAGCATTTTCTAATAAGTGTAGTTTAAAACTTCATCTTCGCATTCATACAAAAGAAAAACCATATGTGTGTGAAGAATGTTCTAAAGAATTTTCTCTTAAGAGCCATTTAATGGCACATCTTCGTGTTCATACAGGAGAAAAACCATACGTGTGTGAAGAATGTTCTAAAGGTTTTTCTATCAAAAGTAATCTAATGAATCATCTTAGAATTCATACAGGAGAAAAACCATATGTGTGTGAAGAATGTTCTAAAGGATTTTCTGGAATAAGTAATTTAAAAAGGCATCTTCGAATTCATACTGGAGAAAAGCCATATGTGTGTGAAAAATGTTCTAAATCATTTTCTCAAAAATGTAGTTTAAAACTTCATCTTCGCATCCATACAGACGAAAAAACATATGTGTGTGATGTATGATCTAAAGGATTTTCTCAAATAAGTAATCTAAAGAGGCATCTTCGAATTCATACACAAGAAAAGCCATAGTGTGTGAAAAATTCTTAACACATTTTCTCAATTATGTCATCTAAAAAAATCATCTTCGTATTCGTACCAGAGAAAAACAATATATGTGTTAAGTATGATCTCATTCAAAAACATGTTGCGTACAGAATATAAAATATTGCGTATGATTGGTTTGCAGAGTGCAAAAAAACTTTCAGGTACATTGTGGAATGAAAATATAAGGTTAAATAATGATTTTTTTTTTTTCTTTTCAGTAAAATGTAATTGTTTATTTATTCACACGACAGTACAGAAAATTTTTAAATGGAATATGAATTACCACATTTAAACTAGCAAAAATTTCGCATTTTCCCAAGAAAAAGCTGGGGAACATGTAAAATACAGAAAACTAATACACAGTTCGAAAAAAAAAAAAAAAAAATGCTAATACTCTTTCTCTTCTGTAAATACACCTAAATAATGAGGTTTTTTGGAAGAAATGTTTATTTAACTTCATTATTTAAAATTATGTATTGAATTATTTCATATGCTACTTTTATGTCAATTTTTGCTGATCAAGAGTAGAAAGTGAGCAGGTCAGTATATAGGCATGAAGCACAAAAGCCAGCGGAAATTCATCTGGTTATTTTTCATTCTTGTAAAAATTTGGGCCATTATCTAAACGTGAGTAAAGTATATAAACAAAGTTATAACTGAAGGGAGTATATCACAGATCGTCAATGTCACCAAAGCTCATGTTCTTCTATGGGTAAAACTGTTTATAGAATTGCACATTTTATTATTATTTCTGAATTCCATTTTCACATTCTAAAAATACACAACCGTTAAATTACCCTAACAAAGCACTTCCCAGGTAGCACAAAAATATTGGCCAATATCCTGCTAATATTGGCCAATATTTTGAATACCTCTGAATGTCAAACACCGAATTTATGATATCTACTGATACTCACAGATGTAATTCAAAATTATTATTTAAAAAAAGCATTTAACTAAGTTTTTTATATTACTTATAACTTTTTCATGTAGAAATAAGTATATTAAAGTATTTAATTTTAGAAGTTTGTCCCTTTTTAAGAAATATAATATTTCTCATCTTCATTTTAAATGTCAGATTTACATTGGCCAATGTAGTAAAAATGATATCATTTGTACGATATTCAGCAATATTTGTTGACATTCGTTGAAACAATATCACTTTGCTGACATCTAGAGATATCTCTTGATATTGTTGAAATGATATCATTTTCAGATATTCAGAAATATTTCTTGATATTCGTAAAACAATATTTTCTTATATCTTGAGAATTCTCAAAATATAAAAAAATTATATGTTATTAGTATAGTTTATTAGTATATGATATTACTAAGTCACGTCAGTATTATGTTATATGCACGTCATTTACTTTATATCGTTTTATAAAGAGATATATCTCTTCTTATTTCTAAATAAAATGTTATATGAAATGAAAACAACTTTGTTAAATGCTTTATGTTTCAATAATAATTACGAATTACATCTGTGAATATCAATAGATATTGGAAATTCGAAGTTTGACATTCAGCGGCATTCAAAATATTGGCCGATGTTCATAGGATATTGACCAACATTTTTATGTAACACTCTCAGAAGAAAACTCTCATTTTTGACGATTCAGCAATCCTCGAGCTCTGTTTCGTTAATTTTGACAATAATAATTTCGTCAAAAGATCGTGAGAAATTTGACGAAATGCAGACACTCAAAAATATGACGAAGAAATCTTTTCCCGTGCTTCTCAATTGGCAATTGGCAACGGCAACGCGAACGCATCTCAGCTCAGCTCATTATTTTTAATAAACGCAAGTTGTTGTTGTGGATGGTTTGTAGCGCTGAGGTAATATATCTCATTAAAAGCTTTGTAAAATAAAAGGTTTGTATTTTATAACATTTATATCTATATTTTGTAATTTATGTTGTATTTTCTAATAATATTCGTTTATTTTTGATAATCAATCGGTTTCATTAGGTCTATATATAGGCCTAATAAAACCGATGCTAATACTTCTAAACGTAGTGAAGGAGTCAGTTTTAATCATAGAAATCAATCTTTTAAATATTAAGTGCTTAATTTGTTTGTTTGGTTTAAACCTATTGCTTAGTATAGAGAAGTCAAAATAATTTTTTTTTTATAATCAGTCAGTTGTTTCCTGTGGTAAAATTTGTATGTTTATTAATCAAAGCAGCAAACTTGCCACGTTGTTTATTGCAGAATGTATAAAGTTAAATGTTTTGATAATTGTTTTAATTTATAAAAGCATAGGCACCAAAAGGTTTAGTTCTTCAAATTCTAAAATAGTGAAGGAATTTTCAAATAACTTTCTTTAATGCAACACTTTGAAATAGTCGGTAGATATTTGTATGCTCAACTAATATTATCACTAGGTCGCCACACAATTACTATCGAAAAAATTTCAGCGAACGAAAACAAAACAAAAAATTCTTTAAATTTTAATTTGTAATTATAACTTGCTTTATATTTATAAATCAACATGTAACCGTATGAATAAAATCGTTTTATTATTAAGTTATAACTTTGCAGAATTCTTCATTATGTAAGAATAGCATGCATAGACATATTTTGTATGTTTATAATTAATATTTATGAAATTCTAAAATTTCAAAGTGTTATTTATGAAATATTAATTATGAATTTTGACATAGTCTATAAACTTATAAGCTAAGTGTTAAAAACACAGGAATAAAGCAAAACATAACATACACAGTAAATTAACGAGTTCAAAAATAATTATATTAATCTATATTTATTACACTTCTCATTTATCAATAATTTTGTAGCTATTTATTATTATTATTGATTGTATAAATAAATAGGTATGCGCTGTTTACAGCTTGAACTAAAAAAAAAAAAAAATTGTACTAGTAAATATTAAATAATTTATACATTTCCAAAAGGAATTTATATTTCTCTTGCCTCTTGTTAATTATGAGAATTTAAGAAGCTTAATTACATATTAATTATAAATTAATTTCTGAATAATATAAAAATATTACTTTTTTTGTAGGTAGATTCCTTATAGGAGATCTACCTATTGCAATGGTTCTCATGATACGACTTCTGAAAAATTTCTTCAAATCTTCACCAATCATGACCCCTAGAACCCAAAACCACCTTCCGTTCAAAAGTTTATTTATATATATATGTATATATATATAGAGAGAGAGGGGGGGGGGTATATATATGTATAATGCTTTTTCCCATGTTAAGTTGTGAACACGATAACTGGAGTAATTTTTATTTAAATTTAACCAGCTCGGGATATGTTGTCTGGACAGTAAAAATCACAGTCAAGTTCGTAGATGGGGTGTCCAGCTCAAAGGGGGTGGAAATGTTCTTTTGCCCATAATTTCTTTAATATTGAAAAAACGAAAATACTTCAAAGCAGGCAAATTGCCGCCTTACCCTAAAGAACAATTTTTGTATTTGAACTTTTTCGATAACTTCAGTTGCTTAAAAGTTAAAAAGTGATTTTTCGTCAATTGTGATGAAGTTGACTTTTTCTATAGCTTTAATTGCTTAAATTTATAATCTGATGCTTACGTCACGTGCAAACGATAATAGAAAAGATAGGTGAAAATATAAAAACCATGGTAATATAGCTTTAATTAATTATTTAAAAATATAAAATTAAAACAATACATTAGTCTTGGTAAAAAATATCGATTGTGGTGAATAGTTTAGAATGCCAGTTTACGCAAGAATTTTAAATTTACGATTGAAATTGAGAGTTACAGCTTCCTTTGACTTTTTATCTTGTGGAAACAAAATAAAAAGATAGGGGTCTGTGAAGAGATATGAGGTTTTTGAGTGGGAAGAAAATATGACACCAAAGCTGCCATTTTTCATAACCAAGCTCGCCAAATTTTGTCATCAAAGAACTTATTTCATCACCAAGTCAAACATTTCATTGTCAACTATCAAATTTTGTCCCCAAATCACAAATTTCATTGCTAAGTCGCAAGTTTTGTAACTAAATTGTATATCTTTATGGTTTCTATTTGTTGAATGATTATGAGCTTGGATTTAAAAAAATTGAAACATTTACTGACCAATAAAACTAGCCTAAAATTGTAGAATGAATAGCAGTAGTTGATATTTAAATTTCTTAAAAACAGAATAGCGACGTAAATAATGCAATGTGGGGGAACAAAGCCACATTGGCTAAGTACGTGTTAATGCATATGTAATATTTCCTTACTTTTGTAACATTAACGGAAAAGGAATCTACCTTTGCCTTTAAGCTTGCCAAAAAGGGATTTTTTTTTTTTTTTTTTTTTTTTTAAATGCACATGAAAATTAATACTTCATAATGAATTTTTAAAAGTCTAAAGTTTTGTTTTATATTAATCAAAACATTATTATAGTCTTTCTCAAAAACTTTTAATCTGTTTACTTTTTTTTAAAAACATACTTATAAATGATATCTTATTAAAAACAACTAAATTTTTAAAGTACCACATAACTAAATTTAACATATACTATATTAACTGTTTAACGTTCATTGCTTTCGCAGCGAAATCAAACATTTGACATAATTTAAGAATTTTTATGCAGCAGTTTTTTTAACATTCCCCCCCTAGTTTGATGAGATTTTAAACTTTTGTTTCTTTTCTGTCAGTAAATATCAGCACTATTCCAAAATTTAACAAGTAATGCTACAAAGGAAGCTAAATGCATAAGTCATTCGAAATTTCTTTGAGTGTGCAAGTGCGAATTGCTGGTTTGATGATGCACTCATGTCTAGTATTTTTGATTTAATTAAGAGCTGGACTATTAGTTTCACCTGAAACAACTTTTACGATATTTTGTAGTTGATAATGTTTACTTACAAAGTGTTTTATTAATTAAATTAAATATTATTTGAATTTAATAAGGTTAACTTTTAGATATTTTAAACCAAAAATTTCTCAAAAAGGAGCAATGCTAATTTTTTATTTTTTAAATATTAGCTATGCGTCTAAAAACCAATTTTAAAATTAGTTTAGTAATTTTTAAACTAAATTAAGTATTGAACGTTAAAGGGTTAAGCATATATATATATATATATATATATATATAAAGTAAAAATTCTGTCAAAGACGGAATTTAGTTTAGTATGGAGGACTATTAAATTCAGTTTGTAAAATTTTTATTTTTAATTTTTACTTTATTTTTCTTATCTCATTTTTGTATCATAAAACTGGGCCATGTACTTTGTTAAATGACTGAAATGAATTTAAATGAAGTATCGCCACCTATATTTCATACTTTAGCTAATTTAAAAAAATTGAATTATTGTGTCGAAAAACTGTTTGTACCCCTGGGTTCAGAAAAATCGTCCCTTTCATTTTGTACTGAATTCGTAACGATAGGACTGATATTTTTAATTTATTCTGGTGTTACACGAAACTGGTCTACAAAAACTGGCGTTGTTTTTACCCAAATTGAAACTAGTAGTCCTCCTTGTCCCAGTATTTCCGCTATGGTAGCATTTTCGCAAAATGCTAAAAGACTTATCCAAAATGCGAAAATGAAATAACATGTTTTCGCTTTTGTGCTAAAGCATCTTACTAAACAAAACACATACACACAAAAAAAAATCTTTGGCGAAAATATTATAATGAATCTTTTAAGGAAAAAAAAAAAAAAAAATCGCAACATTGATCAAGAAAAATCCATTGGTTCATGCATATAAGGAAAATCAAATGCTGAACTACGCATAAGAATCACATACAGAAAATCAATTTGTAAATAAACACGAGGCATGTGTAAAGTGGTCTAATATGAAAGAAAGAAAAATTATAAATTGTAAACCAAAAAGCTTTAAATAGTAACAGGGTTGGGTTTTTGCCGGCAAAAATGCATTTTTGCCAGGACAGCGGCAAAAAGTGGAAAAAACCAGGCAAAAATGGAAAAAATTGGCAAAAATGGAAAAAATTAGGAAAAGTGGAAAAATAAAATTAGAACAACACAATCCCTTTCAATTTTCACCCTTTATACTCTGGCACCTCAATGAAAAATTGTTTAAGCATTTTTTAATTTAAAAAGTAATTATAATTAATTAATTAATAATGTATAACCAGTGTCTGACAAATTCAGGGTGTCAGGATTCCAGGGGTGATTGTGACTCAAAGATAAAAACCCTGAAAATTAGAGCCTCAAATTAAAAAACACCCAAAATATCACATAATACTCAAACTGATTAGGCCAGAAGCCCTCAATCCTTTTACATTTCATTTACATGTCACCTGGATAACAAATGAACAACCAATGAAAGCAAAAAATAACTTTATAGGAAATATGAAAATACAGATGGGTTGAGTAAAAACCCTGAAATCAGGGGTAAACCCTGAACACAAACACCCGTGCGAGGGTGACTATAAATATCCATTGGTGACCAGTTACGACAGACTGACAAAAAAAAAAAAAAAAAAAAAAAAAAAAAAAATCATGCATTTACAATATTTTTTATGTATATTTTTGTTTTTTCTCCCACCTTCTTGTCTTGGTATAAAAGATGACATTGCTGATGTATTGAATGAATAGTATGAGTCTAATGTTTTCTGAAAATTTTAACAATTATTTCTGTTTTACAGATGTTTTTCCATGAAAGATAAATTCCCATATTTGATAAATCTTCTTACTACTATACTGGTACTTTCTATGTCAGCATCTTTGTGTTAAACAAGATTCAAGCATCATAAACACTATATAAAGCAAACTATGTTCGAATTTAGAACGAGAATGTTTAAAAGTATGATATTTTTAAAATGGATTCTCTTTAAAGGAATTCTGTCCTGAAAAATTTATAGACAAATAGTATTTTAAAGCCAAAACTTAAACACTCTCAATATATTTGATGATTATATTAAAGGTAAAAATAATATTTATTTCTGTGGATTTTTTTTTTTTTTTTTTTTTCCGAATAGTTTGTTTTTATCTTTATAAATAAAAAAAAAAAGTTATTTTCTTAAAATTTTCCTTAGTTCACAATTCAACTGAATAGTTCATTTATTCAATGTAAAATAATATGTGAATGACCTGCATTAATTATGCAATTATGAAATATTATTAAGTTTTGCTGTGAGTATTGTCATAGAAATAATTCGCTATTTCTGGCTCCTAAGATATTGAAACTTTGTCCGTCCCTGAACATAACCATTAAAATAAAACTACAAAATTATATTTTTATTTTATTTAAGTAAAAAAAAATCTTAAGTAAGACATATTCAGAGAGAGAGTGTTTACTTGCAATTTACATTTCAGTTCCAAAAAATGCATGGTCAGTGACTGACTGGCAAATTTTAGAACAGCTGAGTCTATAATTGACTCAATATTTGACTTTTCCCCACTGTAAACAAAAATATGTATTACATTGAAAAACACAAATATTATAGCAATTAATTATTGAAGAATATTTTTTAGATAGGTAATTTATATATTTTTAAAAATGAAAAAAAATATGTTAATTGTTGATGTTAAAAATTTCATTTTAAAGAAATTTTAGAATGCATTATTTTAATGATTTACATAAGAATCAGTTGATCAAGAGTGTAATTAAATCTCTGGTTTTGATTTGTTAAAATTGTCCGTGTAATTAAAATCCTTAAAACCCTGTTTCGAATACTGGTAATTTTGGCCACTGGCAAAAATTGTGGCAAAAACTATTTTTGCCGGGGTGGTTTTTTCTGCGGTTTTTACCATGTTTTTTTCCACTTCGGCAAAAATTGGCCAACCCTGAATAGTAATAAACAAATTTCACTTATATTATTTTCTTTTTTTTTTTTTTTTGTAAGTTATGTTTTTATTTTCAGATACAGTATAAGTTATAAGCTTAATGTAGTTTTACATGCTATAGTGATAATTATATCTCCAGAAAAAGAATGTAAGTCGTATCTACAATGTTCACATTGCTTTAAAAAGTTTACAAGATAAAGTAATAATCTGAAAAGTTTAATATTTTTCATGTTTGCCAATAAATGCGTTAAAATATATGCTTGTACTGTATTCGAATTGATCTGGTTACAGTGGTAAGTACAATTATTAATTACTTTTTTGTTTTCCATTTCAGATTAAAAAAAAAAAAAATTACCTTCTGTGTGTAACTCTTTAAAGACCTCATAAAAAACTTTTAAGTTTAATTTAGAAATGAAAATCAAACATATCGAGGCGTTTAGAATAATGTTTAAACTAATATTCGTCGTTTTCTACTGTTTCTGGCATTTTAGCATTTTGCTGAAGCTTTTTTTCTGATTTTAGCTTTTTTGCTAAAGAAAATTTTTACCCAGCTTAAACCCTGCCTTGTCCTAATACATTTCGTAGTAATATATGGAAGTATCATAGCATAGTGAGTTATAAAAAAGCTTCCTTTATTTTATTTATTTTTAATAGCGCTTCCATTAGCTTAAATAAATTAAAATAAAACATTAAATTATGAATATATAAATTCAAAATAATAAATAATACAATCTAAATAAATTTTAGCTACATAATCAAATATTACATGTAAATATTTCTTTTTAATTTTATTTTTAATGCTTCTTTATATAGGTTTTCTTTTGCTATATTTTTACCATGCCTTGGCCTCCTGTTTCAAAGCTACAAGAATGATGACTTGAATTTCAAATATTTTAATGTAAGTACTAAAGGATTTTTTTTTTTCTTTAATGCCATTCAAGTTTTAATCTGTCTTTTAATCATATTATCTGTTTATTTTTATATTTCCCCTGCTTTTTTATTTTTTTAATGGTGTATAAACTTGAATTTTTTTCCCTTATAAAATATGATTCTCTATTATGTACAGTGCTTGTGAAATGTGGTTGCCATTGGTGACCAATGTATTTTATTGTTTTATGAAAACTTGGAAGTATTTTATGAAACTGTTTAATGAAAATTTAACTAATGTGAAGTTGCAGTCAGCTGTTGATCGTCACTGTTCATCAGATGCACACAAATAAATGATGGGGCCCCCTATTAAAATTTGTATTTTGATGTATTGTGCTCCTAGCAGATTTTTTTTTTTTAACTTTTTTCTGAAACTTTGTGCTTATCCTTTGAATTGTGTAATGTGTATATACAAATTTTCACCTCAGTCTGCATATTGGTTATAGCTACAGAGTATTGTTATTATGCCCAGGGCCTGATTACCCAAAAGGCTCAGGAAGCACAAGCTTCCCCTCTAAAATCTAAGAGGGGGCCCCAAAATGACTAAAAACAGGTTCTTGGATTTGTTTCATATGTTCACCTTCAGATTGAATTTTTTCTGAGAAAGGTCGCCTAAAGCAAGTTAAAAATACTCACTATTTGGGGAAAAATCTGTTATTTAGCCTAAAAAATCTGAATGTTCTTAATTAATCAGTTATACGATTTCAATGTTGTGTGTAGAAACAACCCAGGTATATGAATGGGAAAAAAAAAAAAAAAAATCCGAAATGAAAGGGGGGCCCAGAAATGATACTGAGCTTCCCCTAGCTTCAAAGCTTAATCGGGCCTTGATGCCAAATTGAATTACAATCACCCGGTATGTAAACTAAAAAGTAGTGATCTTTAATCTGAAAAATTCTGTAATCTGCAAAAGACTTGGTCTGAAAAGTTGCAGATTTCACAAAGTCGACTATTCCAGAATGAGGCTTCAAGGAATGCAACCCAACACAACACCTGCTGCATTGTCAAAAGCTGGCAATTTAACATATTTTAAAAGGTGTGCTAAATGCAATCATGTAAAAATTAGTCTTGTTACTTTTCCTCCAGAAAAAATCAGTTACGCACTTGCTTTTCAGGTATCACTTACCTATGGAAGCAAGTTTAGAAATAAGCGGTCATTCGGTGTATTTTGCAACCAGATTTTTCATTTTGATGCCTAGAATTCTAATCTTAGGTGCCATATTTGTCACCTGTTTTTTTTTTCCCCTTATTCAATGTAATAACTTCCCGGATCCCATGAGACAGTTCCATGTAAACAAGTCTATTTCATCGTATTCCTCAATCCTGTTACTGGAGTCATAGATGATTGGCTGTTAAAATAAAGTTCACAAAGACTTTTCAAAGCTATGCTCTCTTGACAAGTAGCTTGTCTGAGATTTCTAAATGAAACTGAATCTTTGTCTCTGAACTATATGTGAATATATGAAAAGTTCTACAGTTTCTGTTAATTCTACCATTGAATACTTCCGAAGATAAAAAAAGTGGGTTCACTCAGTTGAACCTAATAAAAGCTGATGTAAGAAATTGTATCAGTTAACAATTTGTTGATGATCAAATCAAACTGAGCCGATTCTTAATTGAAAGATTTCTGTCTAGAAGATGGTATTAAATTATGGTGAATGATGTAGCTTCTCGAGGGAAAATGAATTTGTGATTTTGAAATATGTAAATATTGTCAATGTAATTGTAGTTTTTACATAATCACTGTTATTTTTTTATATTTTTATTTATTTATTTATTTTTTGCTCTTTATTTTCTTCTTTTAAACATATTAAATATATATATATATATTAATATGTATGTTTAATGCTGTCAATCTATTTATATTTTTTATGCAATCTTGCATATTGCATATATTATTTACAAAGTAATGCCTTTATATATAATAGAAAAATACCATTTTAGCATGTATTCATCGAAAAAGATTGAAAAAAAAAATCTAATGTCCAAATTTTATCTACTAAATATTTTTGCAATTATTTTTTAAATATATAGTTTTGAATGCATGTTTTTGAAAATTTATGACCAAGTTCCAGTTATTGCTATACATGTTATATAAAATTTACAAATAAATATTTCTAAATTTTACCACTATAAATTAAAGTAAAAAAAGTTAAGTCCAATTTCATGAAAGTCTGTTTAGCTTAACTGAATAACAACACACATACACACCAAAAAAAAAAAAGTAATATTCTGGATTTTTTTTTTTTCTTGTATTAAAATGTATGAGTTCAGATATGTAAAAGTGTTCACCCTTTTAGTCAAAAAAGCATTTAAAAACTATATATATAAATTTTTCATCATGTATAAGCAGTACCTGGACACGAAATTCTACGAAATAGTCACAAAATTTTACATATAGTTCAAAATATCTTATCCAAATTCCCCAGTTTTTTTCCCATGTTTTCTAACTCGGCTGTGTTTTATTCATATGAATAAAATATCGTTTGACTGAGCGGAGTAATTTCATTAAAGCCAGAAACATTATTTTTTTACCCAAATACTTTTTCCAGTCAGTCAGTTTTATCGCCTGCTATAGATAATTTTAAAGTAATAATAAATTTTATTTCCTGGGGGAAAAGGGGGGGTGGATCATCAAAGGGGGTATGAAAAGCTTAAAGTATCCTGGGCACAAAAATTTGCTAGTCGAACCCTGTATATAAGTGTACTATAAGAGAGAGAAAAATCAAACCTTTTAAACATAATAACAAAGAAATTGACTAAACAATTATTTACATATGTTGAACTGTTAAAAAAAATAAAAATGAAAAAGGCAAAAAATGTTTTTTCTAAAATAGTTTTTTTTTTTTTTTTTTTTTTTTAAGGAGTTGTTAGTGGGTAAAGATTGGACAAAGATCTCGACAACGTCAAGTGAATGTTTCCAGTAGACTTTACACATGATTGATGATGAAGTGTTGAATTCGAGCACTGATGGTAGTAAAGATGATGCTGCGCCTTCCTCAAAGTGTGCTTAGAGACAGCTTATAATATATTTACTTTTATATCATTTGTACTTGTTGATACGAAAGTCTATGTAAATAAAAAAGGAATTTTTTCTGAAAAAAAAAAAAAAAGTTTTGCATTTTTATTGTTCATATTGTATTTGTAATATTTTTCTGTTTTGTTCATACTTTGAAATAAATGCATGCATTAGTACTTTCAAACTTGTGTTCATTTGTTCATTTATTTTGTATATTAATTAATTTTAATTTCAACGTTCAGTACTTTTTAATTTTAAAGAAAATGTAAAGTTATCTATTTGTGTGCATATTTTCTATGTTTGGCTATGCCTGAATAAGCAGAAATGGATAACACAATCTCATTTGTACCCAGGTGTTGCCAAACTTCCTTAAAATTTGCTGATGCCCTGCTTTAACCATAGATTTTAAATTGATATTAAATATTTGTAAAAGCATTCCAAATAATTAGGGGGAAGAAAACCCAAAATACATTTTTAAAAATCCAAAATACTTAAAAAAAAAAAAAAAAAAAAAAAAAAAAAAATTATGCCATGTTTTTATTTATTTATTTATTTATTTATTTGTGAGTATAATCACAGTTGAAATTTCAGGCCTGATTTAAATCTAGTTTTTTTGTTTTAAAGAACAGGTAAATAGAATATTGAAAGCATAAATTATTTAATTTAAAAAAATTATAACTTTATCAAAAGATTATAGAAATTTTTATTTTTATTCAAATAAATAACTAACCTTTTTCATTTAATAGATTTTCTTTATTTAATTCTTAATTTTCATTTACTTTTATACATTTTAATTTATAGCTTGTATTCAGGGCCGTGCCTTCACTTTTAGCCGCCCTCCTAGGCAAAAGATTTTAGCCGCCATACTAAGCACTAAAATTATTTCCCTCCTTCTGCTTCTGAAAACTATCATTTAAAGCCAAAAACTGCCGGGTTGCCACAGATGAAAAGTTATCAAGTTTTTTTTTCTCTGTTTTAAAAATAGGCCAATAGCGGCCGAGTAGTTATGCGCTCAAAACTGGTGGACATGAGGTGCTGGGTTAGATCCCAAGTCGCACTTGCCGGCCTAGCCGATTGGAGTTTTCCATGGTTTTCTCCGAAACTTGCGTAAATACGGGATAAGACCCCTTAGAAAGACCCCATGGAGGGCACTCCCCCTCAGGTCTAGGACCTACAGCAGTCAATTGGCCTTATTCCCAAATCCAATCCAATTCTGTTTTTTAAAAAATCTAACAATTTCAGTAAACCTAATTTTTAGCTGAAATTTTGTCATTTTTAGCCGCCCTGGGCGACCGCCACGGTCGCCCCCCCCCCCCTAATCACGGCCCTGCTTGTATAGACTAAACATACATGCAGTATATATATGTTTTTCTCATAGATTGGAGTGGAAGGGGAAAACTTTTGGGAAAAATACCAGGCCCGTTAATCGAACCTGGGCCTTCTGCGTGCAGATGCTCTAACCATTGAGCTACCCTGGCTGATAACCAGCTCAGCATTTCTCACATAATATACGTTGGCAAGGTCACAGAGTCTGCAAACATGCAGCTATTTTAAGTGAAAAATTGATCATGGCACAACTCCAATAGGCCACAAAATTTTAATTTAGATATTTTAAACATCAACCTTGAAAATTCATTTCTTATAGATTGGAGTGGAAGGCTGATTATTTATACTATCTGAGTGAAAAATACCAGAGCCAGAAACTGAACCCAGGTCTTCTGCTTTTTTGGTGATATACATTAGTTTATTTAAGCAGAAGGCTAGGTTCAATTACCGGCTCTGGTATTTTAGCATGTTTTTATTAACTTCGATTCTTGTTTGTTTGTGTGTTTGTCAAGCACAAATCTTGCAATCGATTTTTAACTAACTTCCCGACTAGCTAGATATTTGAAATTTTCAGGACTGCTCACAACACGGTGACAATACATTTTTCTAATAATTTTAGTCAACTATTGCAGGTCCCGCTGCCTTCGGCAGCGCTTATATGTTTCGACAGAAAATTTATTTAACTAACTTCCCGACTAGATAGACATTTGAAACTTTCAGAATAGTTCAGAACACAGTGAAAAAGCATTTTTTAAATATTTTTAACCAACTGCTCCGGGTTCCTGCTGCCTTCGGCAGCGTTACCAGTACAAAGCTTGTAATCGATTTTTCACTAACTTCTCGACTAGCTAGACATTTGAAACTTTCAGGATAGCTCAGAATACAGTGACAATATATTTTTTGATACTTTTAGTCGACTGTTTCAGGTCCCTACTGCCTTCGTCAGTGTTTATATGATTCAACAGAAAATTTATTTAACTAACTTCCCGACTAGCTAGACATTTGAAACTTTCAGAATATGGTGAAAATGCATTTTTAAAATATTTTTAACCAAATGTTTCGGGTTCCTGCTGCCTTCGGCAGTGTTACCAGTACAAGGCTTGCAATCGATTTTTCACTAACTTCCCGACTAACTAGACATTTGAAACTTTTATAATAGCTCAAAACACGAGAGCAATGAATTTTTTTTTTTACTTTTATCCAATTGCTCCGGGTTCCCGCTGCCTTCGGTAGAGTTTATATGATTCAACAGAAAATTTAAAAACATGGTATATAAAAAGATCTTTCTATCTTGTAATTATTTCACATAATTGGTATAAAAAATCAGCCTGTCATTCCAATCTACTAGAAATGAATTTTCAAGGTTGATGTATAAAATTTCTAAATAAAAAATTATGTATCTATGAAATAGCTTCTAAAAGTTTTATGCATAGTTCATAAAATTTTGTTTTATTCAGAATCACTTTTATGCTATAGTGTATAAATAGCAAATAATGAGGAATTAAGAAGACATCAAAAGGTATTGATACAGCAAAATCTAACTTCAGTTTTTTTTCATGATTACAATGCTAATGTATATTCTAGAAGCAAAAAGTGACTCATTAGGGGACCACTTCACTCACCGTCGCCATATAAGCCGAAGCTAATATTATTCTATGGGAAATTTTCTTTATTTTTTAAATTCTGTTTTCACATTCATAGAATTCTGAACTGTTAAATGTATGCTCCTTTTTTAAAAATGTATTTTTTTCATTTTTACCATTTGATTTCGAAGCTGTAAAATACAAAGTTTTAATATGTGAAATTTTTCATTTTGCAATTTCAAAATAAAATACTAAAAATGAAAAAAAATTCTTTTTTGAAAAAGGAGCATCAATTTAACTATTGGGAATTTTCTGAATGTAAAAACAGAATTTAAAAATATATATTAGTTAATTACTTATAAGTAAAGAAAATTTCCCATAGAATAACATTGCCTCGGGCTTCCGACGAGGGTAAGTGAAGAGGGCCGTTAAGGTTGCACATCAAATTCCCTGTTTCTTCCTTCCTATGTTATCCTATGGGATTTTTGTTGCTTAGTTTTATAATGATCTGTCATTGAAAAATGAAGTTTTTTTTTTAAATTTATTCTTTGAAGGTTTTTTTAGCTGAATGAGCTAAAAAAATTTAAATCAATTGATTAAAAAAATGCTCATTGATTATGTTCAAAGAGTAATATTTGTTAGATATAGAATATTACTCAATTTAATAATTATTGAATATTAAACAGAATACGAAAAGCTTCATTTTTGAATGAGATATCCTCATCAAACTAAGCAACAAAAGTTCCATTGAGTAATATGTGGAAGAATGGTTGAAACTGACTGGCATACAACCATTAATTCTGAAATGTTAGAAAAAAAAGAAAAAATCATTCAAATCAAAAATCATTTCTCTGAATATATATTCAGATAAAATTCAGATTTCCCAATATTGATATACATTTTTTGGTGATATACAGTCGCCAGCAAAAGTATCCGAGCATTAGCCAATAATTCTGATATTGAAAAAGTACACTTAATACTGTTTTGTTAAATACATCCTTGTCAGGTCATGTTCTTAGACTGACTAAGAACATAACTCGACATGGTTTATTTAACAAGGCAGTATGAAGTGTACCTTTTTTGTACAGGGATTATTGCTAGTGCTCGAATACTTTTGCTTCCGACTGTTTATCACCAAAAAATATATATCAATACTGGGAAACAATATTCACAAATCTAAGAAATTGATATTGAAAAGTATCAAAAAATATTATTCAGAAATATTTGAAAAAAATATTTTAGAATATCATGAAGTAATATTCAAAGACCTCAAAAATAGATATAGCTGAATATCTAAAAATATTATTCAGAAATATTAGAAAAAACTATTTCTAAATATCCAGAAGCAATATTTGACAATCTCAAAAATTAATATAGCGAAATATTTAAAAATGTTATTCAGAAATATTAGAAAAAGGTATTGAGAAATATTTTGAAAAAATATTCAAAAATCTATAAAAGGGATATTGCTAAATATTTAAAAATATTATTCAGGAATAACAAAATATAATATCAGGCAATATCTGAAAATGTTATTTAATAATGTCAAAATATAATATTTACAAATGTCTGTAAATATTGGCCAACATTAATGAATGTCAAAAAATAATATTCCTGGATATCTTTTAGGGGGGGGGGGTCATTTTACGTTGGCCAATATCAAATTTTTATATTGGCCGATATTTTTGTGCTACCTGGGTTGGCCATAATATATCCTGAAGATGTCTATAGATAACTTTAAAAATAATATTTTAAAGCTTTTCAATTATTAAATGATATATATATATTATATACTCACTAAGGATTTCTTTCTACCTGCATCTATGTTTACATAAATCTAAAAATAACATGAGTAATTTTTGGATGTAATATGAACAAAAATAGATATGTCTATATTATGTTCACACATGTCCATTTTACGTTATTTTGGTAGCTAAGAAACGTACTTATTACGTAAAGCGGCGCACAGTGGATCGAAGTATAGGCAGAGGCGAACATAGGAACGTTATGGTATTATTATTATCTGTGTATGATGTTTTTTGTCACATTTCGATTTAAATATGTATATATGTATGATAGTGAAAGCGATTCCATGTTTTTTTTAACCCTTTATAAGGCCGAGGGAATATTTTCCCCACCAAATTCGTTATCGTTTTATTCACCTGGCACCAATTTTTTTAAATAATGATTCCTGTGTATCATTTTTCTGGAAAAACATCAGTATGAATATTATTTTGATAATTCTAGTGGGGAAAAAATTAAAAAGTAGTTGTTTGTGACAGTCCTGCTTATGCTAATACGATGGGTTGTGAGACCCCAGTAGCACAACAATATTGGCCATTGTCGTATAATGAGGTTTTACAACGATTTATCGACATTGGCCAGCGCCGAATGGCAAACCTTTTTTCCGAGATTGGCCAATGTTGACATTTGAACATTGGCCAATGTCGATCTAAGCCGGACCGGCCAATGTCGATCTAAGCCGGACCGGCCAATGTCGATCTGGGCCGGACCGGCCAATGTTGCTATTTGAATATTGGCCAATGTCGATCTGAGTCAGACTGGCCAATGTCGATCTAAGTCGGATCGGCCAATGTCGATCTATGCTGGACCGGCCAATGTCGATCTAAGCCGGACCGGCCAATATCGATCTAGGCCGGACCGGCCAATGTCGATCTAAGCCAGACCGGCTAATGTCGATCCGGATCGGCCAATGTCAATAAATCAGTATTGGCCGATGTCTAATGGTACACCTTTTTTTCAGCATTGCCCAATATTAAAAACTGAATAGTGGCAAATACTGATCTATGCTGGATTGACTATTGCCAATCTAACAAGGAAACATTCAAAAGGTGTCATCTTCAAAAAATATGTGTTTCTACTCTTCATAAAACACCAGAATGTGAAAAAATTATCGGCTGAAATGAATTACAACGACCAAAAAAATTTATCAAAATTAAGCATTTTTGGCGATTTAGCGCTTTTAGGTGATAAGTTCGCTAGCACCGAGATTACCTTTTATGAACAGAACCGTGTTTTGCTTCTCCGCCAAGTACTCAAAATCAATCGCCTAACAGTGTGAAATCGCCAAATATGCATAATTTTGATAATTTTTTGTCATCACTGTAATTCATTTCAGCCGATAATTTTTTCACTCTCTAGTGTTTTATGAAGAGTAGAATCACATATATTTTTTTCAATATTTTTTTAAGACGACACCTTTTCAATGTTCCCTTGTAAGATGCGCTAGCAAACATAAATTTGAAGATATTTTCTATTTATTATAGTTAACCCTTTCAGGCAGTGTATAAAAGGTCTATTGATCAACTTTAAAAATATTTCTTTGCATATAGAATCTACATACATTAGCAAATATTTAAACAAATTTTATAAATATTTGCTGTCTTCAGAAACATGTCAATTTAATATATGACCATTGCACACCTAAGAAGTCTAAAGTTGGTAGATAGACCTTTCATTCACCGTCTTTGAAACAGTTAAATTTTAAAAATTTGGATAAATCTGGGATTCAGATGTTTATCCTTTATTTCATAGTAATAAATTATTCACATTTTTTTGCAGAACACAGATAAACCATTGGATATTGCTACCATGGCAACATAACTACAGTTGTCGCCCAAAACACATATGGATGACAAATTTCTTGTAAAAAATATTAGAATATATATCTATATATTTTTTTTTTCCCTTCAAAAATTTTTGGAAAAAATAAATAATTGATATTTTCAAAATGTAGTTAAATTCTTTGAAAAATTGAAACTCACATGACTGAAACAATCTTCTAACTTATCTTTTAAGGGCCCTCTTCACTCACCGCCGCCGGAAGCCGAAACTAATGTTATTCTATGGGAAATTTTTCTTTACAAATAACTTATTAACTAATACATATTTTTAAATTCTGTTTTCACATCCTGAAAATTCCCAGCTGTTAAATTGACGGACTTTTTTCTAAAAATTATTTTTTTAATTTTTTTATATTTTATGTTGAAGCTGCAAAATACGATTTTTCAATAGGTGAATTTTTTTCATTTTGCAATTTCAAAATAAAATATTAAAAATGGAAAAAATACATTTTTAAAAAAGGTGCGTCCATTTAACAGTTGGGAATTTTCTGAATGTGAAAACAGAATTTAAAAATATGCATTAGTTAATAAATTATTTGTAAAGAAAATTTCCACATAGAATAACATTGGCTCGGGCTTCCGGCGACGGTAAGTGAAGAGGGTCGTTAAGAGCGAACAATACCTAATCTCAGCAACAACCAAGGAGCATGCTATTTTATGGGGAATTTTGTTTCTGAAATTACTCATTACCAAATGAATTCTGTTTTCACATTCAGAAAATTTACAATCGTTAAATTAATACTTTCTAAAAAATGATTTTTCACAAGTTTAATGTTTTATTTTATTGCTAAAATAAAAATACTAAAATGGCACTTAATTGTTTTATTGAATTAAAAATAAATAAAATTAAAAAAAATGACTACTCATTTAATGGCTGTGAATTTCCTGAATGTATAATCGGAATAAAAACGTATTAGGTAATAAATAATCAGTAACAAAAAAAAAAAAAAATTCCCGATAGAATAATTTTTCACATAGCCTTGGCTGTCAGCGAGATTAGACATTGTATGCTCTTAATTCTCTATTGTTTACAGCACATAAATCAACTAATTTTTTTAATGCTTACATTGATTGGCTACTGAATCATTCTATATTTAGATATTTCCAGGATACTTTATGTATCATATGTGTATATTTAGTCTTGATTTTATATATGAGCAAAATGTTTTATTAGACATTAGGAGGAGATAATTTCAATAAAAATATAAACATCATTGATTTTTTTTTCTTTTTCCTACAGAATTGCCCCTGATAAACATGGATATATATATATATATATATATATATACAGTTCTGTAAATAATAGTTATCTTTTTATTTATTTTTTAATGAAGCAGACTTTTCAATATTCTCAGCTAGGCCTTACATGTAAAATGAAAGTTTATATATGTATTTACTTTTCTTATGTTTTTAAATTCTGGAATATAAAGGAGTTAAAATATTAAAATCCAGAAAACTTTTCATTTTCTTTTCAGTCTGAAAGATTCTATATTGTACTACTACCTTACAGTACTCTACTGCATTCAAAACATTTTACAATTTATAAACTAAAACTTTTTACATTTTTATTTAATTTTACATTAATACAGTTAAGATTATTTCTGTTATATACAAAGCATGTCAATGAAATAGTCAATTATGTTACAGAATACTTCGGAATAAAGAAATATTTTTTTATGTTTGAAAACTAATACTGGAAAAAAAAAATAGTAATAAATTAATCTATGTTAATATATAATATAAAGATTGAAAACTTAACATGTTAGTTTTATTGTATAGTGTGTCTTATATTTCAAACCTAATAAAATTATTGAGTATTAGAAAAAAGAATTTGGTAAATTCAAATGAAGTCATAAAACTTAATTTATATATCTTAATCACAATTCTTATATATCCAAATTTTTTCAAACATAAACACTTTTTTCTCCCCTTTTGATTAAAAAAAAAGAAGAAGAAGAAGGTATGATGTGTAAATTGAAATAACCCCAAAACTTTTGTTTAACAAAATTAAAATTTATTTACATATTTGGTTACAATATTTGTTTCATCATAGCCTGTTTTTCTTTTTTACTCCATATTCAGGCGAATAAACACTTTCAATTAAATTTCTCCCAACAGACTGACACACTGCCTGGGAACTTCATTTTTGTACTTGCTAGAAAAATATAAAAGGCAGAAATCAGAAAATAAACACATAAATAGTCTAAATTTTCACATAAAACATTTTTACTGGTTTCGATTCTTTTCAACAATAATGATATAATAGTAATACTTCTATAATTAAATTAAAAGTAAAATAGAAATATTTTTTAACGTTATTCCTTTGCCTTATTATTTTAATTAGTTATTTTTATAAAAATTCCATACAATTGCACAAAATAAAGAATTTCATTGTGAAAAAAAGAGAAATTTAGGCATAATAATGCCGTATTTAAATTACAATTTTAAATATAATTTAAAAATTACATGATATGTTAGTATCATCAACATGAATAGAAGTCTGTAATTAACATTCTTGTTCTCCACTTTATGAGATCCCACCAGTGCACCAACAGGTTCTACTCTCAACGCTTGAAGACTGGAGATGGTGGATTCAATCCTAGATCCTGTTTATCAACCTAGCTAATTAGAGTTCCCCATGGTTATTACCGAAACTAGTTTAAATATGAGCTAGGAACTTTTAGAATGATTCAAGCGCAACACCCTAGTGTTGTGCACAACCGCAAAACATAACACAATCCACACAACAAAGCCACGATTTTCACTTCAGGAATTACTTAAATACTACTTAATATTACTTAAATTTTTTAAATAATAAAATAAGATATTAATAACTTATTTTTAGAGTTTTTTTTTTTTTTTTCCAGTGTGGTTCAGCATCTTTCAGTTGTTATTTCAAAGTCTTTAATAAAATTTTATTTTAACAGGTTATAATGATATATTCAGTGGATGTAAGAAAGGAAAACAACTGAATAAACGAGGGTTCGAAGTCCAGAAGCAGAAAATGCTTAACTTGCATCCAACCAGCAAAAAAAAAAATGGTTTGGAAAGTTTTAAATTAATAATTTTTAAAGTTTTGGAGAAAACAAACTCAATACCTAGGCGTGTAAGTGTGATCCGAGTTCAAATCCAGCACCTCTCGTATACCAGCTTTGTGAATGGAACCTCTTAGTAGTGGTGGTGTCAATATTAAATATTTTACTTTCGTTTACAGGTACAGCTTTAATGACTGTAGCTGGTTTCTATTTTTAAAAATTGTGAATACAAAAAAAAAAATATATATATATATATATATATATATATATATATATACATACATATATATATATATATTTATTTACAGAGAGAGATTGAGTATATTAAAAGCAGTAAGATTTAAAAAAAAAAGGGGGGGGGGGAAGGAAGAAGGAGAACAGAAAATATCATCCATGATATTTTATTAAACATTATTAATATTATTTAATATTTGTCGCATATTTCACTTAACTAAAAATATAACCATTTAGAAATTAGTAAAATTTTCTTGAGACTTTTCTAAATAATCAGGATTGAAATTCAGTTTTCATTTCAATTTTCTTATATAACTTTAAGTACGTTCATAGTGGAATTTGCTATATGAAGGACAGAGATTATTGATTACCATGAAATTTTAATATTTTTTTTAATTCAGATTTCACTGTATTTTCTGATTTTTGAATTTTTTAAAATAGAAAAATTCAAGAACTTGATTTTGCCAATGAAAAAACAAAAAATTTCAAGGACTGTATGAACTCTGTCTCAACCTTGAGCCAGTGTGCTAAGCTAATAAGCTGCCATTTATATAATTTAATAAAAAGCTAACTGTGTAAGATTGCATAGTTCATCCCTTACATTGAAATATTCTCTTATTATTTAAAAAATAAATAAGTCTCAAAAGTATAGCGATTATTTTTTCTCCTATGAGCAATATCGACAACATCTTCAATTATTCTTATTATTATTTTCAAATATGTAACAATATCAGGCAATAGCAAGTACTACTTCATAAACAAAGTAAATGTTAAAATACAAAATATGAACACATGGAACATAAAATTCAACAAAATATTGTAACATCACATTTATTTTCATGGTGCACTGCACACATGCACGAAAATAAGTAATATATATATCAGTGCGCGAAATTTCCGCTCGCCAGCTCGCCATTGGCAAGTGGAAATTTTACAGTGGTGAGTAAAATTTTGATGTAAATGAAAATAGAATTCTTACAGTATACGGTGTTACCAAAAAAAAAAAAAAGAATTATCGATAACTTGCCAAAGCATATTATGGTTTATGTCTATTCAGATTCTTCGAATCACAAAGAAATAAAAGTATTCCCTGTATTTGTACGATTCTTTGACCCAGAACACGGCATCACTATTAAAATTGTCATGAAATCATAAGAAGGTTGGTTGTAGGATTTAAGGCCGATTGACTCCTGATGTGTCCTAGGCCTACAGGGGGAGTGCCCTCCGTGGGGGTCTTTCTAAGGGCTCCTAGCCCGTATTTACGCGAGTTTCGGAGGAAACCACGGAAAACTCCGAACGGCTAGGTCGATGAGCGCGACCTGGGATCGAACCCGGCACCTCCCATCTACCAGCTTTGAGCGCAGAACCGCTCGGCCGCTGGTGGGCCATAAGAAGGTGGTGCTCCGGTTGATGCGCAGTGGGTTAACGTGTGTCCTCACTTTTGCATGAATAATATACTCATAAAAATAGGCTCACCAGTGACCGAGAGGTTCTCTCCTCGAAGATGGTATATACGTGAGGTATAGCTAGAAATTAGTGGCCGCCACTCGCCACATGGCAACTAGATTTTTAAAAGTGGCGACTAAAGAAATTGACTTTGGTCACCACTACAGTGGCCACATCTCTTCTACCCATTCTTTATAAAATATACCCCATTCCAAGGCAAACTTGGATCGCGCGGCGGCTTTTTCGCGGTAAACGTGCCGCGCAAAGAATTCAGGCTGTTCTAAAATCTAACCTCGCCACTTGCAAACATATTTCGGAAATCAATTTTAATAGTAAACACTTAAAATTCTTCTACCCATTCTTTATAGAATACCCCCATTCCAATGCAAACTTGGATCGTGCGGCGGCATTTTCGCAGGCGTTTTCGCGTTTTCAGGCTTTCTCAAATCTAACATCGCCACTTGCAGACATTTTCCGAAGTCAATTTTAACAGTAAACACTGGAAATTGGCAAGTAGTCTTATTCATATACTAAAAAAACGTATGGCTTTTTTCCAATTTTCTATAAAAGTATTACATTTTGATTTAAAAAAAATGTCAAAATGAGACTTTCGGCCGACTTTCGGGAGAAAGAGACGAAAAGGAAGCTGCTGCTAATTTAAAAATATGTCAAAATTAACTTTTTAAAAAGTGACAGCTACAATTTCATTGTGAAATCTCGACAACAGCCACACTCTCTAAATTCAGTTAGAGAGGGGGATTATAATTGCAAATTATTAAAAATTCATTATTATTAAAGAAAAATTATTTTATAATTCATTTGTAACAAGAAAAAAAAAAGGAAAAAGGAACTTGCAAAATAAAAAAGTATTATTAAAAAAATATTTTTTTTTATTTACATATACTAATATATTTTCATGAATCAAAGATGATGTTTTTTTTTTTTTTTTTTTTTTTTTTTGAAAAAGTAGAAAATCGACACCATTCAAGATAGTGAAGGGGCAATATAATCAGAATTTTTCTGTTATAAAATAATATAACCAAAAGAGCATTTTAAACATATGAATTTTGTATTGAATAGTATTTTCTTACATTCATAGTATAAATTATGTAAATCTATTCCTATTTCATTTATTAAAATTTATCAGAAATGTATTATTGTGGATGAGTTTCAAAAAGTTGACTACCTTAATTATTTTCTTAATGATTTGTCGAGACTGAACATTGAAAAAATTAAAGAAAAGAAAATTTTATTTTACTTTTACTTTTATCAGCGAGTGGCCACTAAAAAAATGAAGGCTAGTGGCCAGTGGCCACCAACCAAATTTCTTAATTTCTAACTTTAACGTGAGGGCTGGGTTCGATACCTGGCCTTGCTCGTTGGCTTAGTTGTTAGGAGTTTTCCGTGGTTTTCTCCGAAACTAGCATAAATATGGACTAGGACCTCTTAGAAAGATACCACGGAGGACTCTCCTACTCATGCCTAGAGCTCTAGTGCAGACAATTGGCCATAATGATAACACTACCACCACCTCACAAAAATATGCAAAAGTTAGTTGAATTCATTTTATGTCCTTCTGGCAAAATCGCTTCCACAAAGCGACTGTTTTCTTCAACGAACAAAATGTAGACATGTGAAAAAAAATCTTCTCTATATGCCTACTCTAAAACTTATTAACTACTAAGACTAATTTACTTTCTATTTGTGAGAACTTTTATAAAAGATTGATAAAGAATGACTGTTTGTTAAAACAAATCGTTTCATCTGCCGAATATTATTATTATTATTTTTTTTTTCGTTTGCCAATTTTATTTTTTATCATATGATTATGATTTAAATAAAACAAAATATATACTAACTTGTTTAATTGTAACTGCATGAAAATACCACAAAAAAAAAAAAAAAAAAAAAAAAAAAAAAAGTTACAGCGATAAAAATAATTATAAGATAAAAAAAAAAAATAAAACTTTTCATATATCTTGTTTTAAATTTTCTGATGAATTATAGAGATCTTATCAATGTGCATAAAATTTTTTAAATGATAATGACGTCAATTTTTGTGAGATGTGCATAACTTAACTTTTTATAATTTTTTAACTTTTACGTTTAATTAAATGTATTTATTTTTAGGTCAAAAGAAAATGAACTCGTAATTTTTTTTTTTTTTTTTTTTTTTTTTTGCAACAATTAAATTATAGCTAATATTCTAATGGCTATTTTAATGCTATTAGGATGTTATTATTTTCATATTTTAATTAATTATAAGAAAACTAATCAAAAATTCGAAAATTGGACTTCGAAGTATTGTGTTATCACCAGGTTCTGAGCTACTGTGAAAGTTTCAAATGTCTAGCTAGAAAGGAAGTTAGTTAAAATTCGATTGCAAGATTTGTCCCAGGCAAACAAACAAACAAACAAGAATATAAGTTAATAAAAACATGGGAAATTAGGAATTTTTTCCTCTCGTATCCGTATATATTATTAATATAAATTAAGGTGTACTGATCCAAATTCCTCATTTGAAATAAAAATCTTACCACCACTTGTGTAAAGTAGCTTTTGAATCGGTTTTTTTTAATCATTTTCATTCAATTTTATGTCCTCTAAAATGACTTCTTTTTCAAAATTCAATGTCTTCTATTTTCTTATAAAATAAAAGACATTGCGTAATTTCCTCTCTTTTTCCAATAAAAAATTCTGGTCACCTTATACATAAAAAATAGTGTAAGTTAATCATATTTTGTGGTGAGTAACTTTTTTTTTTCAGCGAGTGTAATCTAAGTTGAAATTTCGGGCCCTGTATATATATATATCAGGGTTGCTACACAAATCAGGAAAATAATTCCCCGAGTTTTCCTAGTCCCTTTTAGAAGTAAAATAGATGACACACAACCATGCAGCATCAGAATCTAACATGTTTACAAGTCAATTGAACATATTTAGGGTAAATCAATTTTATTAACTTACAATAGTTGGGGAAAAAAACATAATTATAAAGCATTAACTTTTTTTTTTTTTTAAATACTTTATTATGAAAAATTTTTCCAATGTTTTTTAAAAAAAATTTCGAAATTCCCTGAATTTACCCTGTTTTTGCTATAAATTTTGAAAATTCACTGAGTTTTCCCTGTTTTTTAATAGATGTTAATTTAGCATTGAATAAGAAATTTCTTACCTGAAATATAATTTGATGTTATCGGATCACACGAATCACTCCCACCATCAGATTGTAGTTGAATATATTGTGCTTTATCATTAGCAGTAGGAAAAGAATCTGCCATTAGAAAACAACACATATGTTTAAATTAAGCAAAATATATTTTAATTTAAAAAGTAATTAAAATTTTGTTTTAGTCAATTACAATTTAAAAAGTAATTATAATTCATTTTTGTTTCTTCTATATCCTAATGTAACTTAATAAAGATAAGAATCTTATTTTATTATGGTGTATGGTTATATGGTGTGGTAATAACAGTAATAACTGACTCTGGCTGACTGTATCCGGTTATCTGGCTGCAGTGTGTTTTTTTACGACTAGAAGAACTATTAGTTTCAATCTGGTTAAAAATATTGTCACCAGTTTTTGTAGACCAGTCTTATGCAACACCAAAAGAGGGGAAAATAAATCAGAAATAACAGTCCTATTGTTACCAAATGAAAGAGGAGATTTTTCTGAATCCAGGAGGTGCAAACCGTTTTTTGACACAATTAGATTTTTTTAAATTAACTAAGTATGAAATTTTGGTGGAAACACTTCATTTTAATTCATTTCAATCATTTTAAAAAGTATGCGGCTCAGTTTTACAGTAAAAAATTTGAGATAAAAAATAAAAATTTCACATACTGAAATTAATAGACTAAACTAAAATCTGTCCTTGACAGAAATTTTACTTTTCTTTTTTTAGCTCCTTTCACCTACCTCAGATTAAACATTTTTTGAGATTTATTTGTCAGGCCAAATATTAATTGTTAGATAACTCTTTAAATAGTGATAGGATGCTTTTTGGATATGTTGAGGCACTTCATACACATTTTTCAAAGACAAACATAAAATTGTTATTTTAGAAAATTTGGGGTGGAAGGATGATTTTTTATACCAACTATGTGAAAAATACCAGAGCCGGGAATCGAACCCGGGTCTTCCGCTTGACGCGCAGATGCTCTACCCCTGAGCTACCCTGGGTTATAACCAGCTAGGCATTTCTCACATAATATTCATTGGCAAGGTCACCGAGTCTGCAAACGCAGCTATATCAAGTGACATAATTATTCGTGGCACAACTCCAATAGACCACGAAATTTAAATTTAGAAAGTCTTTATTTATCAACCTTAATTAATTTAGAAAATTTGGAGTGGAAGGATGATTTTTTATACCAACTATGTGAAAAATACCAGAGCCGGGAATCGAACCCGGGTCTTCAGCTTGACGCGCGGATGCTCTACCACTGAGCTACCCTGCGTGATAACCAGCTAGGCATTTCTCACATAATATTCATTGGTAAGTCACCGAGTCTGCAAACGCAGCTATATCAAGTGACATAATTATTCGTGGCACAACTCCAATAGACCACGAAATTTAAATTTAGAAAGTCTTTATTTATCAACCTTAATTAATTTAGAAAATTTGGAGTGGAAGGATGATTTTTCACATAGTTGGTATAAAAAATCATCCTTCCACTGCAAATTTTCTAAATGAATTAAGGTTGATAAATAAAGACTTTCTAAATTTAAATTTCGTGGTCTATTGGAGTTGTGCCACGAATAATTATGTCACTTGATATAGCAGCGTTTGCAGACTCGGTGACCTTGCCAATGAATATTATGTGAGAAATGCCCAGCTGGTTATCACCCAGGGTAGCTCAGTGGTAGAGCATCCGCGCGTCAAGCGGAAGACCCGGGTTCGATTCTCGGCTCTGGTATTTTTCACATAGTTGGTATAAAAAATCATCCTTCCACTCCAAATTTTCTAAAATAATTAAGGTTGATAAATAAAGACTTTCTAAAATTAAATTTCGTGGTCTATTGGAGTTGTGCCACGAATAATTATGTCACTTGATATAGCTGCGTTTGCAGTCTCGGTGACCTTGCCAATGAATATTATGTGAGAAATGCCTAGCTGGTTATCACCCAGGGTAGCTCAGTGGTAGAGCATCCGCGCGTCAAGCGGAAGACCCGGGTTCGTTTCCCGGCTCTGGTATTTTTCACATAGTTGGTATAAAAATTCATCCTTCCACTCCAAATTTTCTAAATTAATTAAGGTTGATAAATAAAGACTTTCTAAATTTAAATTTCGTGGTCTATTGGAGTTGTGCCACGAATAATTATGTCACTTGATATAGCTGCGTTCGTAGACTCTGTGACCTTGCCAATGAATATTATGTGAGAAATGCCTAGCTGGTTATCACCCAGGGTAGCTCAGTGGTAGAGCATCCGCGTGTCAAGCGGAAGACCCGGGTTCGATTCCCGGTTTGGTATTTTTCACATAGTTGGTATAAAAAATCATCCTTCCACTCCAAATTTTCTAAATTAATTAAGGTTGATAAATAAAGACTTTCTAAATTTAAATTTCGTGGTCTAATGGAGTTGTGCCACGAATAATTATGTCACCAGATATACACTGTTAAAAATTTTTCTGTAAATTTACAGAGAATCTATTGGTAATTAATTATATTAAGTCTTACGTAAATTTACAGAGAATTAAAAAAAGAGATTCTGTGAAAATGCAGAGAAACTATTCTGTAAATCAATGATAGTCTCTGTAAATTTACATAGATCAAAATATTCAAGTCTCTGTAAATTTAAATCTGTGAAACATCATAGTCTCTGTAAATCTACATATGTAACAATATGCAAGTCTCCGTAAATTAGATCATGTAAAAGCATATAAGTCTCTGTAAATTTACCATTGCAAAATAACCAAGTCTATGTAAGGTTACATATGTAAAATCATCCAAATCTCTGTAAAATTACATACTTAAGAACATCCAAGTCTCCGTAAATTTCGTATATAATATTATGAAAATCTCAGTAAATTTATCCATGTAAAAATACCCAATATTTGAAGGCCCCACCATTGGCTGAGAAGCTCTGCTGTCAACGTTTGAAGGCGGAAGGTGCATAGTTCGATCCCAGGTTGCGATTTTCGACCTACCCATTCGGAATTTTCCGCGGATTTCTCCAAAACTTGTATAACTATGGGATAAGACATTTTAGAAAGACCTACACTTACGGCAATCCTCACAGGTCCAGAAACCTAGCACATCCAATCGGCTTTAACTAACGCCGATTAAATATTAGTATGTTTACAAGCGTATCGAAGACTCTAAATTGGCATATACTTAAAATAAATTCCATTATTATCAATTTACAAGTACAAAAATATCCAACAGTAAGTTTATCTTCATGAATATAGGTAATAATCTAGTAAATACGTTACATAAGTACAGATTCTTATTCAACTTAAGGAAAAGAAACTTAAAATTGGATGTTTTTGCACTTGTAAATTCATAGCCTTGGGATTTATTTTAAATGCGTGTCAGTTTAGAGTGTTTTGAATAGGCTTCTAAATATATTAATATTATAATATTATTGTGGTGGTAAAATCACATTGGTTACTCCAGAGTTCTAGGCCTGTATAGAATGCCTAGAAGGCATTCTAAGGTGTTCTATTCTTTATTTACAAAAGTTTAAGAAAACCTTGGAAAATTTCGAATGTGTAGGTGAAAATCTCAACCTGAGATCGAACTTCGCACCTCCCACCTTCAAACTTTGAGATAAGAACTGATCGGAAATTGTTGGGACAAGAAGACCAGACTTTAGTATATATATATAGACATGCTATATATTTTTTATCAAAACTACATTAAAATTCAGAGGTATAAAGTTGGTTAAGCTTGTATTACCTTTGGTAGGATTTGTAATGATGCGCTTTAACAGGTTTTTAACTACAATTTTTATTAATGTTGTGGTACATTTTGCATACATGAAACTTTTAATAAAAAATTTAAAAAAAGAAGCTGATTTATATTATTTGTACTTCTAATAAAATTATCAGAAATAATTGCAAAATATGTCATATGTTTGCTTGATATTGCTCGGTTATATTTAGTCCATACCAAAATAAAAACTTAATTCCCTCATTTATGTAGAATATGACTCAATATGTAGAATATGACTCAATAGTGAAAGATCTCACAGGTCTAACTCTAAAATATTGATTTGATAATTATGACTGAAATTGATGGTTTTTGCTCGGCTGAAACCGAAACTAGATTTTTACTCTATCAAATATTTTTATCAATACAGGGTGCGCTGTTTTTTTTTTTTTTTTTTTTTTTTTTTTCATGACTCTTCCACCAATATAATTATACGGTTACTTTATAGTATGATTCCATGATTGATTACAATTAATCATGGAATCATACTAGAAACTACCGAAAGAGAAGGAATTGTGTCAGTAGACACCCTGAATTGACAAAGGCTATGTGTAACAGAGGAAAATTGGCTTCCTTTTCGGCTTCAGCACAATAAAAATATAGGTATCAACTAAAATAAATTAAATTTTGCCAACATTATATTTGTAGATCTGTGATAACAACCTCAGTTTCTTTCATTCAAAACATACATCCACTTTGTAAATACACTCAAAAAAAAAAAATATTTCAACAAATATATGTATATATATATATATTACATTTTGATTAGATATTAACTTAAAACAATTAAGAATGTAATTTAAACACTAATCGTTTAAAATGCATTATGCTCTTAAAAATGTGTAAACTTTCTAAATTGGGGGGGGGGGGAAGGAAGAAGTACGAAAAATTTGTTAGGTACACTACCTTTCCATAATGACCGTACACTTTCGATTTCAGACATTTTTTTAAGTATTTTAAAAAATGTTAAATAATTTTGAAACTTCAGAGGTATGAAAGGAGGACCGGTAAAAAAAAATTAAAGTAAAATGAAAGTATTTGGCTTCACCCTGTAATAATTAATGCTTGAAATACGATCTGGTAGTAGCATGTGATTATAGGACTCTTACTCATTAACTTTAAGTTTATATGTCTCTACCGCATATAATCAGGGAGATAAGGTTTCTTTAAAAAATTGCAAAAAATTTTCCATTTTTTTTTTAGCTATAACACGCAAAGTATGAAAAGACAGTGCAAAGTTATTTTCAGGAAACTCGACATACAATTATAAACACTGCATACTGCAATCACAATGAAAAAAATATTAAATATCTAATGAAATATGAGTATTTTTACTAAATTTCTAATTGCGCATGCGTAAATGTTCAGTGACATTTCCTTTCAAAATTTAACAGTCAAATTTATTGAGCTACTTATGTAAAAACCGCAAAGAAAAATCGTGTAAACTCAAAAAGTTCTACGTCATAGAATAAACTGAATTTCAGCTGTTCCCCAACAAAGAAATTGTTAAAAGGGCTTTCCCAATATTTATTTACAATCACAGAAAATTGCATAACCGTTCATCGAATTAAAATAAAAATGTGAGTAAAACTCCTTATACTTTAGCGTTTCTTCGAGAGAAACTGAAGACCAGTTCATTCTTTGGTGTAGAACTAAATTATATACAAATGAAATTTAGCTAAAACTTAGTCATACGCAGTTAAAAATTATTTAGTAAAAATGCTCACATTTCATTATTTATTTAATATGTTTTTCATTCTGATTGCAGTATGTTGTGTCTAATGTTGTATATTGGGTTTCCCGAATATAGCTTTGTACTGGATTTAATAAATTGCATGTTATAGCAAAAAAGAAGTTCAGCAATTTTTTAAAGAAATCTTTATATTTTCCTGATTACATGCAGTAGAGACTTAAAAATTTATACAGAAAATGAGATTGAGCCCCATAATCATGTGCTACAGCCAGATTGTATTTCGAGCATTACTTTATACTGAGTGATGCCAAATACTCTTATTTTTCTTTAATTTTTTACTGGTCTTCTTTTCACTTTTGGCACAAACAAATAACTGAAGTACATGAGGTACAACATGTTTTTTACACTCCTGAAGTTTCAAGATGATTTGTATAGTACTTTTTGAGTTATTTTAAAACGCATCTGAAATCGAAAGTGTCCAGTCATTTATGGAAAGGTAGTGTAGTAAATTAATTTGAATTTTTAAATACTCACATTGATTTTTATATTAGCTAAAGAAAAAAAAATTACTAATTCATTTCCATATAAAGGTCTCTCTAAGAACTATGCATACAGTTTTGGTAGTTTATTAAAAAAGTAAATTTGTGCAACATATTAATGCAATGCATAACTTGTCACTTAAATCAAGACGAACAAATTCAATGCAAATTTTATTTCAAACTGTAACAAATTTTGAACATTTTTCAATATTATGATTTTAATAAAATTGGTTTCTAAAAGTTATTTTATTAGAAAATAAAAATTCTCATTTCAGATCAGATTTCTAATACGTAATCGTAGAAGTATAGGAACATATTATAGGTTCGATACCTAAATAATTTTATTTTTTATAATTAATTCATTGCAATGTGTAGAATAATTTCCTTAATTACTTCAGTTTCTGGGATATAAATATTTTTAAATAGACGGCAAGTGGAGAGAAAATGTTCGTACGTATTAAATAGTATATAAAGAAATATAGAGCTTTTAATATTTTTAAATATTAATTTAGGGTTCAATGCAGATGAAAATCGGGTACTCTTTTGGTTTTCGTCACTAGTTCCATAAATTCAAATTTTTAAAATATATAACTTTTTGTTAAAGAAACCATTAGATTATTTTGAATTAAAAATATTTTGACTTTTTTTTTTTTTTCCCTTTACAAAAAAAAATTAAAAACATTTTTCTTCTACAAAATAGGATCTAAAGAAGAAACAAATTCTACGCTTTTACACATGAAAGCAGCATCCTGGTAATTTACTAGAATCATCGCAAAAAGCTTACTAAAAAAAAAAAAAACATCTTTGCTGCAAAGAAAACATACAATTAAAAATAATTAAAAAATAAAACATACTGAATTAGATTTAAATGAAACTTTATTTTGCTAACATAGCACTGAATCTATATTGTTTTTCTAAATGAGATTAATAAAAGATAAATGGTGAAAAATTCTTTAACAGGATAAATATTTGGTATTTGTAAATGTCTTTCATGAGGGTATTTTACGGCATTTTCTATTTTCATTTTTCTTAGACAACTTGTTTCATTTCTTATATCAGGATCAATTTCCATTATAACTAGAAAAAAGAAAAATGATGAAAAATTACTATTGTAGGAAAACACTAACTAAAAATTTTTAAAACGAAATCTGCATCCTATGACATTTTAAGCAAATAATGAAAAGAAAGGATTGTAATTTCATGGCACTAAAAAAAAATTAAGTATACATAAGCGAATTTTAAAGTGTATCTTATATACTCCATCTAAGTAGAATCTAATAAAAAATCATCTAAAGAAAATAAAAGTAGATATACATGGTATTTTAAATCATTAATACAGGAAAAAATCACTTATATAATAAAATCATACGATATTTAAGCACCATTTTATGAACGCCAGTGTAACAGGAATATTTTTGAAGTATTTTATATTAAAATCAAGTATGAATTGGATTGGATTTGGGAATAAGGCCAATTAACTGCTGTAGGTCTTAGGCCTACTTTGAAAAGACTTTATCCCCGAGCTTTTAAAAGACTTCCCCCCCCCTTCCTATATGAAATTTTAAAGTTTGCCCCTGTGTTTCCCCTCCCCCACTTTTTTTTTCTTCCTTTTTTAACAAATGTTAGAAACTGGGGGACTCGGCCTTAGTTCCAAGCACTCTCTTAACTTTATAATACTCCGAATTAAAAACTGTCCAGTTATTAAAATCTTCCCCTTACAAAGAAGGAAAAGAAAAAACATGTTTAAGAAAAATTATTTCTGTCAATGCAAAAACTTGTCTGAAAGTTTTTTGACAATGCATTATTAAGCAGAATCTATTAGCAGCGCTGCCAGATTTGGGGACTTTTTTATTCAACATTCACCTCTAAATTTTTATTGTAACAGTTGCTTAATCACTTCGAAGAATAATCGACTATTATGTATGTCCAATTCCCCTTCTCAAAATTATTGGTGATAGTTGAATAAAAATGTCCCCAAGTCTGGCAACACTGCCTATTAGCTATATTTCAGTGAATCTGTATTTTTAAATTGCAGTTGCTCCACAATCGTCTGCGTCCGCCTCCCTACATAAACATGTAACCGCAGTCTTGGCATGCTTATGATTATGGTATATTCATCCAGGATAATTCAAAAATACAGTTGGATTTTGTACTTAAAAGTAAAGTTTTATGTGGATCGGTTATTTTGAGATATAAATTAGTCCGCAGCCTGGATAAAATTTCGTATTAATTTAAACATTTCCTCACTCAATTTAATATAAACTCTGTACTTTGAATTCTTAAATATCAGACTGTATTCTGAAAAATATTAACTTGTCAGAAAATTTAATTTGTCCCCCAACCCACCTCTCTATTACCATTGCTCGGCAACTGCAACAATAGTTTTCTTTTTCTTACATTGTGGTTTTTTAACTTGTGCATATATATGCATACATATACACACGCAAGCAGATTTTCAAAATTTTCAGAAAGCAAAATTAATAACATTGGACGGTTTAGAATACAAACCGTCCTCCCCTCCCTTAAAAAATAAATTAAAAAATTGTCGGATAAAACTCCCATCAATAAAATCTTTATTTTGTATTTCGATTTTTAAATTTACTTAATTTTTATTATTTAAACTATTAATTATATAATGTGGAAATGACTTACTTTTTCCTCAATTCCTACTATTTTGATTTAAGGTAACTATATTATTTTTCAGTCTCTCAGCAAATGCCAGCAAACACTTTTAATGACAGGAAGAGGCTGTAAAAAGAATATATAAGAAAACATATACAAGTTTCAGACGATATTAAACTAAAAACTAGTAGGATGTGGCCACCACATGACTTTCTTCTATATAATATTACACAAAACTTATACAATAAAAATTACTTATTAAATTATCAAATTCTTTTCAATTATAAATGCAGAAGATTTTTATCTGATAGAATTATCACTAAATGCCGAAAGATGTCAGTTTTTTTCCAAATCAAAAGAAATGACTTCTTTCCAAGTTTTTTTTCGTTAAGAGAAAAAAAAAAAAAGGAAAAAATGGATAACTTTGTTTTAAATTATCACAGATCTATAGTTCAACCATTAGATTTAAAGGTATTGACGATATCTTTCGAAAGATACCCATATTGAAAATTTACTCCCCCTGGGGGGTACTTAACCCCCAGGGGGGGAGCGATGCCCCCATGCAAATTTTTTCCCCCTAGTTAACTACTACTATTATCAATAATTTATATTAATTTTACAATCACACGATTAAAATAACTCTCATTATGTACATTTATACGAAATTTTGTCCTATATTGTCATGTTGAAAATTTAGAAAAATGCGATCACAGCACCACCTATTGAGCCATTGTTCCATAAATCTAATCAGCACTAGTTAATGTCAGGGTCCAACTAAACACCAAATTTGGTTAAATTTCGTTCACTGGTTCGTGAGATACAGCGTCCACAAAATTTGTGATACACACACACAGAGACAGACATTTTCTAAAAACAGTCTAAACTGTCTAATCCTCAGACCAAAATTTTCTGGTTCTTTAAAATCTCCCCCCGCTCCCCACACACACACCTCACAAAGAAAAAAAAATTATGCTTAACTTGATTTTTTTTTTTCTGTGTATGTAAAAAATTAATTATATATTTTCTGGCCCAGTTTTGATAGGGCAGTATCAATTAGATCTATTTTAGCGAAAAAGTAGTTTTAAATTACAGCCAATTGTCATTTCAGCTATCTCTGCCTACAAAATAAATTTGTGGACGAAATATTGTCATGACTGTAGTTACGGCACAAAAGTACAAAAAACATATGTGCATTAGTTATACTTTTGAAAGTTGTAGTTTTGAATTGGTTCGAAAAATGTAACCTTGATAAAATTTCGCATTCATTTAAACATTTCTTCGTACATCTTAATGTTATGTTTTCAATCTTTGAATATCAATTTGTACACAGAAAATTAACAAGTTTGAAAGTGTAATTTAACTCCTTCCCCATTCATTCCCGCTGCGGGTAAAGAAACAATTTTATTAGTTTTTCTATGTTGCTTGTTTCTGCTTTGTTACATCAAACATATAAATATTGTACACACAAACAGATTTTCAAACATCTCAGAAAACCAAACTGAAAATATTGTGTTGGTATCCGTACAAATCATTCCCATCACCCCCCCCCCACCCTTCACACACACACACACTAAAAAATGTTTAGCATCAAAGATCTATATAATTCGCAATAATATTTCTGGTCTTTATGGTTCTGATTCAAATTTAACCTTATTCCTTGCGGAGAAAAACATTGCTCATTTAATGAACTTTTCTGGCCATTAGACATATGCTCTTCTCAAAAAATAAAGAAAAGAAAAGAAACGCTTAAGAAACAATGTTTTAATTCATACCAAAATCTTGTCTGAAAGTTTTCGGACTTTGTGTTGATAGGGCAGTGTAAGTTTGACTTATTTCAACAAAAAAGTATTTTTTTATTGCAGTTAACCTGTAATCAACGTCTCCGCCCCGCTGTATAAGCGTGTAAGTGTAGTTTCGGCAACGTATGGTTAGGAAACATTTATCTAGTGTAATTCGACAATCCAGTTGTTTTTATACTTCAAAATAATTCTGAATTAAATTGAACGTTTTAAAACTTCGATTTGAATTTATTCACAGAATGTAGCCTGTGCAAAATTTAGTATTAAACATTTCTCTACTCAGCTTGATTCATAAACTATACATTTAATCTTTAAACATCAATTTGTGAGTAGATTGTGCTACTAGTTTGAAAATTTAACCTAATCTCCCTCCCCTCCCCCCTTCTAGTATTATCGCTGTGGAAAAAAAAAAAATAATTTTATCGTTTTTCTTGCATTGTTTCTTAATTTATATACTAAATGTTAACACTCACAAAAAACACTAAAAACATTGCTGGGTTGATGTACAACTCCCCTCCCCCCAAAAAGTAGTGTTTAACATGAAATACTCATATATAATTTGTAATAATGTTTCTCTGTTTTTATGGATGTGCTAAATTGGTTTTATGGATGTGCTAAACTGTGTTTAACACACTCCCCCCCCCCCCCCACACACACACACTTTTTTCATCCTTTACAATAACTGCTTTCTCACAAATTAATATATCTATGTTTATTTTGTATATCTTCTGCTAAAGCAATTTTCTTCTAAACTCTAGAAGAAAAAGCGGCTCAGATTGTAAGAAATAATTTCTATAATTTTGCCCTCCGCAGTAAATACATAAAGTATTATGTAACAGAAATACGAAGCTAGATACTACATACTAGATTCTAGGTATCTTTAAATTGAATAATTCTATTTATAAATTTCAGGATTTAAATATAAAAAAAATAACCGCTAATATAACTAACATGAACAGTCATTGTTTTTGTTGATTATTAAAATAGGATAAAAGATTATATAAACTTTAACTTACCTAATTATGAATTCCAAATGAAAACATGAATTGCTTTAAGTTCTTCAATACAGACAACAACAACAAACTTTTAATGTGTAGATACGAAGATAAACATTCCGCAGAAACAATCTAATTTTCCCTAACGTTCCCTTCCCCCCCCCCCTTTTTTTACGTAATAGTACACTGCAATGAAACAAACTATTCAGTATATTTTTGCCTTCAAAACTTCTAGTTATATATATATATATATATATATATAGGTATTTACTTTAATATAAAAATAATTTAAGGTTATGCATTTACATATTTTTTTATTTAATGTATCAGTCAAAATCCCTACAGGGAAAACGTTGTTTTGAAAAGGGAAATATCTGTAAATTAAGAACTGAGTTTCTTGGTTCAATGCTTTTAACAGAGAACTCATGTAAATTTACGGAGAGTCTCAATACTTTTTCTGAACTTTTACAGAAATTTTTGACAGTGAACCGAGTTTCTTGATTCACTGCTTTTAACAGTGAACTCATGTACATTTACGGAGATTCTCAATACTTTTTCTGTATTTTTACAGAAATTTTTCACAGTGTAGCTGCGTTCGCAGACTCTGTGACCTTGCCAATGAATATTATGTGAGAAATGCCTAGCTGGTTATCACCCAGGGTAGCTCAGTGGTAGAGCATCCGCGCGTCAAGCGGAAGACCCGGGTTCGATTCTCGGCTCTGGTATTTTTCACATAGTTGGTATAAAAAATAATCCTTCCACTCCAAATTTTCTAAATTAATTAAGGTTGGATAAATAAAGACTTTCTAAATTTAAATTTCGTGGTCTATTGGAGTTGTGCCACGAATAATTATGTCACTTGATATAGCTGCGTTTGCAGTCTCGGTGACCTTGCCAATGAATATTATGTGAGAAATGCCTAGCTGGTTATCACCCAGGGTAGCTCAGTGGTAGAGCATCGCGCGTCAAACGGAAGACCCGGCTTCGATTCTCGGCTCTGGTATTTTTCACATAGTTGGCATAAAAAATCCTTCCACTCCAAATTTTCTAAATTAATTAAGGTTGATAAATAAAGACTTTCTAAATTTAAATTTCGTGGTCTATTGGAGTTGTGCCACGAATAATTATGTCACTTGATATAGCTGCGTTTGCAGTCTCGGTGACCTTGCCAATGAATATTATGTGAGAAATGCCTAGCTGGTTATCACCCAGGGTAGCTCAGTGGTAGAGCATCCGCGCGTCAAGCGGAAGACCCGGGTTCGTTTCCCGGCTCTGGTATTTTCACATAGTTGGTATAAAAAATCATCCTTCCACTCCAAATTTTCTAAATTAATTAAGGCTGATAAATAAAGACTTTCTAAATTTAAATTTCGTGGTCTATTGGAGTTGTGCCACGAATAATTATGTCACCAGATATAGCTGCGTTTGCAGACTCGGTGACCTTGCCAGTGAATATTATGTGAGAAATGCCTAGCTGGTTATCACCCAGGGTAGCTCAGTGGTAGAGCATCCGCGCGTCAAGCGGAAGACCCGGGTTCGATTCCCGGCTCTGGTATTTTTCACATAGTTGGTAAAAAAAGAAAATCATCCTTCCACTCCAAATTTTCTAAATTAATTAAGGTTGATAAATAAAGACTTTCTAAATTTAAATTTCGTGGTCTATTGGAGTTGTGCCACGAATAATTATGTCACTTGATATAGCTGCGTTTGCAGACTCGGTGACCTTGCCAATGAATATTATGTGAGAAATGCCTAGCTGGTTATCACCCAGGCTAGCTCAGTGGTAGAGCATCCGTGCGTCAAGCGGAAGACACGGGTTCGTTTCCCGGCTCTGGTATTTTTCACATAGTTGGTATAAAAAATCATCCTTCCACTCTAAAATTTCTAAATTAATTAAGGTTGATAAATAAAGACTTTCTAAATTTAAATTGCGTGGTCTATTGGAGTTGTGCCACGAATAATTATGTCACCAGATATAGCTGCGTTCGCAGACTCTGTGACCTTGCCAATGAATATTATGTGAGAAATGCCTAGCTGGTTTTCACCCAGGGTAGCTCAGTGGTAGAGCATCCGCGCGTCAAGCGGAAGACCCGGGTTCGATTCCCGGCTCTGGTATTTTTCACATAGTTGGTATAAAAAATCATCCTTCCATTCCAAATTTTCTAAATTAATTAAGGTTGATAAATAAAGACTTTCTAAATTTAAATTTCGTGGTCTATTGGAGTTGTGCCACGAATAATTATGTCACTTGATATAGCTGCGTTTGCAGACTCGGTGACCTTGCCAATGAATATTATGTGAGAAATGCCCAGCTGGTTATCACCCAGGCTAGCTCAGTGGTAGAGCATCCGCCCGTCAAGCGGAAGACCCGGGTTCGATTCCCGGCTCTGTTATTTTTCACATAGTTGGTATAAAAAAAATCATCCTTCCACTCCAAATTTTCTAAATTAATTAAGGTTGATAAATAAAGACTTTCTAAATAAAATTGTTATTTTTTAATTTTCGTCATCTTTGCTGAGGTTTAGTTTATTAAGGTGTATAGGTTTCAGTTAATACCAGGCCTAACAGAATTTTGACCACAAATGCAGAATTACTGCTTTTGCACTATAATGAACAGATTATTAAAATAAAACGAGCAAAAATGTTGCCCATTTGATTTTTTTTTAATGTGCTTAAGTATATAACTTAAAAAATTAAAAATGATTTCAAAAATTATAATTTTGATGCTAGGATAATGATTTTAAATACAGTCGAACTTCGTTAATGGGAATCTCAAGGGGGATAAAAAAAAAATCTGTTCATGTTATCAGTACTTCATGCTCTTAATAACTAATCTTAATTTTGACGGTGATTGTGGATCAGTTCATGTTAAAAGTAATTCATGTTAACAGTGTTCATGTTAATGAGGTGCGACTGAATTATTAAAACATTTAAATCCAGTAACATTTCTTTCCAGTTACTTTTAAATTTTGTCAATACTTGCTTCAGAAATTCTATATTATCTACATATTTTTTATGCACTTTTGTGCAGCTGCACGAAAGGTAAAATATATTTTCATTTTTCAATTTTGCTATAAATTCGCTTTTTGTCAGTTTGTTTAATGGCTACCAATCAACAGTATTTTATAAAGTAAAAAAACAATTTATAAATTAATACAAAATAATTTATTCATAGTTACATACTCCGATAAAAGATTAAATAAAAAAAAGAACTAATTTTTTGATATTAGATAAATAACTAAATTATCCATTAAGCATAAAATTGAATATACTCTCAGGATGCCGATTACATGCTTAATTGAAATTTAAATAGTAAATTGTCAGTCTGCACTTGAACCCAGAATTCAGGAAACGGCTTGCTGTAGAAAGGTTATCTCAGACAAATATTCAGAAAAAGAAAAAAAAATCTATGAACAGCAAATTTTTAAAATTCCACAAGATCATAAAGAACATGCTATATAATACACACACACAAAAAAAAAAAAAAAAAAAAAAAAAAAAGTGCTCTTCCGTTTTGGAGGGATATGGAATTTCAAATTTTGATTTCATTGATTAATATGATGCATTACTAGTCTTTTTTAATAAAACACACACTTCACTATTTTTTTTTTAAGTATATATATATATATATATATATATATACAGTACAAGGAAATCTGTTTGAATGTTACGGGACACAGAGGTTTCTATTTAAATATGTGTGCTTTTTCCCCCAACAAAAAATAAACTGTTGAGTTAATGATACTCATACAACAAAACATAACTCACAAACAAAAATATAACAAAGTAGATTTAAGAATTAATTCGGCTTATAGTCCTACTTATGAAAAGCAAACATATTCCTCCTAATATTGAAAATTCTTGGAATCAATGATTAAAATTAAGAAGCGCAAATTATAAATACCGTGGTAGTGTAAAATAATATATATATATATATATATATTTTTTTTTTACCTTTTTTAAACACATATTCTTTAAAGTGCTTAATCTATATGTTATATTAATTATAACTATTGATAACAAAATACGGAAACAATTAACGTCATTAATACTTCCGTAAATAACAAATAAAATAAATACAGCACATCCTTTCGTAAAAGTCAAAATATTGTTATTTAGAAGAGTATTCATATTTGAAAAAACAAAATAATGCAAAATTCTTTTTTTAAACTTGATTATAAGAGGGGGGGGGGGGGGAAATATTGCTTATTCTACTAAGCCTAGATTGCAAAAGGATGCTATATTTCAAATAATGATATCATTTAAATAAACTATGATAACTAAAAATGCTACAATAGGAAAAAAAAATGTTTTAAATAAACATCACTTACCTTTTACCAAATAAAAGCTGTTACTGGGAGAAAAAAGAAATATTAACTTTTATTTGAAGCCAGCCGACGCTACCTCGATCGATGCGTCCATCTTGTTTACAAATATTTTACCAAGATCAGCGGCTCTCTCTGATTGGCTGCAATGCAACTGCCATTTTTCGGTTCGTTTTTTATCGACATTGGCCAGTGTTGGCCAATGCTGTTGAAACTCGCAATATACATAAAAAGTTTTCCATACATTTACAGAATTTAAAACATTATTAATATGTTTTCTATACTCTATCAATTTATTAAAAAGCAAAATATGAACTAAAAGTTGAAATATCAAACTTTTATGAACTTTCAATATTGTATTAATAATATTGGCCAACAATGGCCAATGTCGGTAAAGAGCGGCACAAAATGTACGACATTCCCAGGTAGCACAAAAATATCGGCCAATATAAAAATTTGATATTGGCCAACGTAAAATGAACCCCCCCTAAAAGATATCCAGGAATATTATTTTTTGACATTTATTAATCCCAGGTAGCACAAAAATATCGGCCAATATAAAAATTTGATATTGGCCAACGTAAAATGAACCCCCCCTAAAAGATATCCAGGAATATTATTTTTTGACATTTATTAATGTTGGCCAATATTTACAGACATTTGTAAATATTATATTTTGACATTATTAAATAACATTTTCAGATATTGCCTGATATTATATTTTGTTATTCCTGAATAATATTTTTAAATATTTAGCAATATCAATTTTAGAGATTTTTGAATATTGTTTCAAGATATTTCTCAATATCTTTTTCTAATATTTCTGAATAACATTTTTAAATATTTGGCTATATTGATTTTGAGATTTTCAAATATTGCTTCTGGATATTTAGAAATATTTTTTTCTAATATTTCTGAATAATATTTTTAGATATTCAGCTATATCTATTTTTGAGGTCTTTGAATATTACTTCATGATATTCTAAAATGTTTTTTTTTCAAATATTTCTGAATAAAATTTTTTGATACTTTTCAATATCAATTTCTTAGATTCATGAATATTGTTTCCCTGTATTGATATATATTTTTTGGTGATAAAAAGTCGGCAGCAAAAGTATCCAAGCACTAGCAATAATCCCTGTACAAAAAAGGTACACTTCATACTGCCTTGTTAAATAAACCATGTCGAGTTATTTTCTTGGTCTAAGAACATGACCTGACAAGGATGTATTTAACAAAACAGTATTAAGTGTACTTTTTCAATATCGGAATTATTGGCTAATGCTCGGATACTTTTGCTGGCGACTGTATATCACCAAAAAATGTATATCAATATTGGGAAATCTGAATTTTATCTGAATATATATTCAGAGAAATGATTTTTGATTTGAATGATTTTTTCTTTTTTTTCTAACATTTCAGAACATCAGAATTAATGGTTGTATGCCAGTCAGTTTCAACCATTCTTCCACATATTACTCAATGGAACTTTTGTTGCTTAGTTTGATGAGGATCTCTCATTCAAAAATGAAGCTTTTCGTATTCTGTTTAATACTCAATAATTATTAAATTGAGTAATATTCTATACCTAACAAATATTACTCTTTGAACATAATCAATGAGCATTTTTTTAATCAATTGATTTAATTTTTTTTAGCTCATTCAGCTAAAAAAACCTTCAAAGAATAAATTAAAAAAAAAACTTCATTTTTCAATGACAGATCATTATAAAACTAAGCAACAAAAATCCCATAGGGTAACATAGGAAGGAAGAAACAGGGAATTTGATGTGCAACCTTAACGGCCCTCTTCACTCACCCTCGTCGGAAGCCCGAGGCAATGTTATTCTATGGGAAATTTTCTTTACTTATAAGTAATTAACTAATATATATTTTTAAATTCTGTTTTTACATTCAGAAAATTCCCAATTGTTAAATTGATGCTCCTTTTTCAAAAAAGAATTTTTTTTCATTTTTAGTATTTTATTTTGAAATTGCAAAATGAAAAATTTCACATATTAAAACTTTGTATTTTACAGCTTCGAAATCAAATAGTAAAAATGAAAAAAATACATTTTTAAAAAAGGAGCATACATTTAACAGTTCAGAATTCTTTGAATGTGAAAACAGAATTTAAAAAATAAAGAAAATTTCCCATAGAATAATATTAGCTTCGGCTTATATGGCGACGGTGAGTGAAGTGGTCCCCTAATGAGCCACTTTTTGCTTCTAGAATATACATTAGCATTGTAATCATGAAAAAAACTGAAGTTAGATTTTGCTGTATCAATACCTTTTGATGTCTTCTTAATTCCTCATTATTTGCTATTTATACACTATAGCATAAGAGTGATTCTGAATAAAACAAAATTTTATGAACTATGCATAAAACTTTTTGAAGCTATTTCATAGATACATAAATTTTTATTTAGAAATTTTATACATCAACCTTGAAAATTCCTTTCTAGTAGATTGGAATGACAGGCTGATTTTTTATACCAATTATGTGAAATAATTACAAGATAAAAAGATCTTTTTATATACCATGTTTTTAAATTTTCTGTTGAATCATATAAACGCTACCGAAGGCAGCGGGAACCCGGAGCAATTGGATAAAAGTAAAAAAAAAAAAATTCATTGCTCTCGTGTTTTGAGCTATTATAAAAGTTTCAAATGTCTAGCTAGTCGGGAAGTTAGTGAAAAATCGATTGCAAGCCTTGTACTGGTAACACTGCCGAAGGCAGCAGGAACCCGAAACATTTGGTAAAAAATATTTTAAAAATGCTTTTTCACCGTATTCTGAAAGTTTCAAATGTCTAGCTAGTTGGGAAGTTAGTTAAATAAATTTTCTGTTGAATCATATAAACGCTGACGAAGGCAGTAGGGACCTGAAACAGTTGACTAAAAGTATCAAAAAATATATTGTCACTGTATTCTGAGCTATCCTGAAAGTTTCAAATGTCTAGCTAGTCGAGAAGTTAGTAAAAAATCGATTACAAGCTTTGTACTGGTAACGCTGCCGAAGGCAGCAGGAACCCGGAGCAGTTGGTTAAAAATATTTAAAAAATGCTTTTTCACCGTGTTCTAAACTATTCTGAAAGTTCCAAATGTCTATCTTGTCGGGAAGTTAGTTAAATAAATTTTCTGTCGAATCATATAAGCGCTGCCGAAGGCAGCGGGACCTACAATAGTTGACTAAAATTATTAGAAAAATGTATTGTCACCGTGTTGTGAGCAGTCCTGAAAATTTCAAATATCTAGCTAGTCGGGAAGTTAGTTAAAAATCGATTGCAAGATTTGTCCTTGACAAACACACAAACAAACAAGAATCGAAGTTAATAAAAACATGCTAACATACCAGAGCCGGTAATTGAACCTAGCCTTCTGCTTAAATAAACTAATGTATATCACCAAAAAAGCAGAAGACCTGGGTTCAGTTTCTGGCTCTGGTATTTTTCACTCAGATAGTATAAATAATCAGCCTTCCACTCCAATCTATAAGAAATGAATTTTCAAGGTTGATGTTTAAAATATCTAAATTAAAATTTTGTGGCCTATTGGAGTTGTGCCATGATCAATTTTTCACTTAAAATAGCTGCATGTTTGCAGACTCGGTGACCTTGCCAACGTATATTATGTGAGAAATGCTGAGCTGGTTATCAGCCAGGGTAGCTCAATGGTTAGAGCATCTGCACGTTAAGCAGAAGGCCCAGGTTCGATTAACGGGTCTGGTATTTTCCCCACAAGTTTTCCCCTTCCACTCCAATCTATGAGAAAAACACATATATACTGCATGTATGTTTAGTCTATACAAAAATAAAAATTTTACAAACTGAATTTAATAGTCCTCCATACTAAACGAAATTCTGTCTTTGACAGAATTTTTACTTTATATATATATATATATATATATGTATGCTTAACCCTTTAACGTTCAATACTTAATTTAGTTTAAAAATTACTAAACTAATTTTAAAATTGGTTTTTAGACGCATAGCTAATATTTAAAAAATAAAAAATTAGCATTGCTCCTTTTTGAGAAATTTTTGGTTTAAAATATCTAAAAGTTAACCTTATTAAATTCAAATAATATTTAATTTAATTAATAAAACACTTTGTAAGTAAACATTATCAACTACAAAATATCGTAAAAGTTGTTTCAGGTGAAACTAATAGTCCAGCTCTTAATTAAATGAAAAAAACTAGACATGAGTGCATCATCAAACCAGCAATTCGCACTTGCACACTCAAAGAAATTTCGAATGACTTATGCATTTAGCTTCCTTTGTAGCATTACTTGTTAAATTTTGGAATAGTGCTGATATTTACTGACAGAAAAGAAACAAAAGTTTAAAATCTCATTAAACTAGGGGGGGGGGGGATGTTAAAAAACTGCTGCATAAAAATTCTTAAATTATGTCAGATGTTTGATTTCGCTGCGAAAGCAATGAACGTTAAACAGTTAATATAGTATATGTTAAATTGAGTTATGTGGTACTTTAAAAATTTTGTTGTTTGTAATAAGATATCATTTATAAGTATGTTTTTTAAAAAAAGTAAACAGATTAAAAGTTTTTCAGAAAGACTATAATAATGTTTTGATTAATATAAAACAAAACTTTAGGCTTTTAAAAATTCATTATGAAGTATTAATTTTCATGTGCATTTAAAAAAAAAAAAAAAAAATCCCCTTTTGGCAAGCTTAAAGGCAAAGGTAGATTCCTTTTCCGTTAATGTTACAAAAGTAAGGAAATATTACATATGCATTAACACGTACTTAGCCAATGTGGCTTTGTTCCCCCACATTGCATTATTTACGTCGCTATTCTGTTTTTAAGAAATTTAAATATCAACTACTACTATTCATTCTACAATTTTAGGCTAGTTTTATTGGTCAGTAAATGTTTCAATTTTTTTAAATCCAAGCTCATAATCATTCAACAAATAGAAACCATAAAGATATACAATTTAGTTACAAAACTTGCGACTTAGCAATGAAATTTGTGATTTGGGGACAAAATTTGATAGTTGACAATGAAATGTTTGACTTGGTGATGAAATAAGTTCTTTGATGACAAAATTTGGCGAGCTTGGTTATGAAAAATGGCAGCTTTGGTGTCATATTTTCTTCCCACTCAAAAACCTCATATCTCTTCACAGACCCCTATCTTTTTATTTTGTTTCCACAAGATAAAAAGTCAAAGGAAGCTGTAACTCTCAATTTCAATCGTAAATTTAAAATTCTTGCGTAAACTGGCATTCTAAACTATTCACCACAATCGATATTTTTACCAAGACTAATGTATTGTTTTAATTTTATATTTTTAAATAATTAATTAAAGCTATATTACCATGGTTTTTATATTTTCACCTATCTTTTCTATTATCGTTTGCACGTGACGTAAGCATCAGATTATAAATTTAAGGAATTAAAGCTATAGAAAAAGTCATCTTCATCACAATTGACGAAAAATCACTTTTTAACTTTTAAGCAACTGAAGTTATCGAAAAAGTTTAAATACAAAAATTGTTCTTTAGGGTAAGGCGGCAATTCGCCTGATTTGAAGTATTTTCCTTTTTTCAATATTAAAGAAATTATGGGCAAAAGAACATTTTCACCCCTTTCAGCTGGACACCCCATCTACGAACTTGACTGCGATTTTTACTGTCCAGAAAACATATCCCGAGCTGGTTAAATTTAAATAAAAATTACTCCAGTTATCGTGTTCACAACTTAACATGAAAAAAAGCATTATACATATATATACACACACACCCCCTCTCTCTCTCTCTATATATATATATATATATATATATATATATATATATATAAACTTTTGAACGGAGGGTGGTTTGGGGTTCTAGGGGTCATGATTGGTGAAGATTTGAAGAAATTTTTCAGAAGTCGTATCATGAGAACCATTGCAATAGGTGGATCTCCTATAAGGAATCTACCTACAAAAAAAGTAATATTTTTATATTATTCAGCAATTAATTTATACTTAATATGTAATTAAGCTTCTTAAATTCTCATAATTAACAAGAGGCAAGAGAAATATAAATTCCTTCTGGAAATCTATAAATTATTTAATATTTACTAGTACAGATTTTTTTTTTTTTTTTTAGTTCAAGCTGTAAACAGCGCATACCTATTTATACAATCAATAATAATAATAAATAATAAATAGCTACAAAATTATTGATAAATGACAAGTGTAATAAATATAGATTAATATAATTATTTTTGAACTCGTTAATTTACTGTGTATGTTATGTTTTGCTTTATTTCTGTGTTTTTAACACTTAGCTTATAAGTTTATAGACTATGTCAAAATTCATGATTAATATTTCATAAATAACACTTTGAAATTTTAGAATTTCATAAATATTAATTATAAACATACATAATATGTCTTTGCATGCTATTATTACATAATGAAGAATTCTGCAAATTTATAACTTAATAATAAAGCGATTTTATTCATACGGTTACATGTTGATTTATAAATATAAAGCAAGTTATAATTACAAATTAAAATTTAAAGAATTTTTTGTTTTGTTTTCGTTCGCTGAAATTTTTTCGATAGTAACTGTGTGGCGACCTAGTGATAATATTAGTTGAGCATACAAATATCTACCGACTATTTCAAAGTGTTGCATTAAAGAAAGTTATTTGAAAATTCCTTCACTATTTTAGAATTTGAAGAACTAAACCTTTTGGTGTCTATGCTTTTATAAATTAAAACAATTATCAAAACATTTAACTTTATACATTCTGCAATAAACAACGTGGCAAGTTTGCTGCTTTGATTAATAAACATACAAATTTTACCACAGGAAACAACTGACTGATTATAAAAAAAAAAAAAAATATTTTGACTTCTCTATACTAAGCAATAGGTTTAAACCAAACAAACAAATTAAGCACTTAATATTTAAAAGATTGATTTCTATGATTAAAACTGACTCCTTCAATACGTTTAGAAGTATTAGCATCGGTTTTATTAGGCCTATATATAGACCTAATGAAACCGATTGATTATCAAAAATAAACGAATATTATTAGAAAATACAACATAAATTACAAAATATAGATATAAATGTTATTAAATACAAACCTTTTATTTTACAAAGCTTTTAATAAGATATATTACCTCAGCGCTACAAACCATCCACAACAACAACTTGTGTTTATTAAAAACGAGCTGAGCTGAGATGCGTTCGCGTTGCCGTTGCCAATTGCCAATTGAGAAGCACGGGAAAAGATTTCTTCGTCATATTTTTGAGTGTCTGCATTTCGTCAAATTTCTCACGATCTTTTGACGAAATTATTATTGTCAAAATTAACGAAACAGAGCTCGAGGATTGCTGAATCGTCAAAAATGAGAGTTTTCTTCTGAGAGTGTTACATAAAAATGTTGGTCAATATCCTATGAACATCGGCCAATATTTTGAATGCCGCTGAAGGTCAAACTTCGAATTTACAATATCTATTGATATTCACAGATGTAATTCGTAATTATTATTGAAACATAAAGCATTTAACAAAGTTGTTTTCATTACATATAACATTTTATTTAGAAGTAAGAAGAGATATATCTCTTTATAAAACGATATAAAGTAAATGACGTGCATATGAAATAATACTGACGTGACTTAGTAATATCATATACTAATAAATTATACTAATAACATATAATTTTTTTATATCTTGAGAATTCTCAAGATATAAGAAAATATTGCTTTACGAATATCAAGAAATATTTCTGAATATCTGAAAATGATATCATTTCAACAATATCAAGAGATATTTCTAGATGTCAGCAAAGTGATATTGTTTCAACGAATGTCAACAAATATTGCTGAATATCGTATAAATGATATCATTTTTACTACATTGGCCAATGTAAATCTGACATTTAAAATGAAGATGAGAAATATTATATTTCTTAAAAAGGGACAAACTTCTAAAATTAAATACTTTAATATACTTATTTCTACATGAAAAAGTTATAAGTAATATAAAATACTTAGTTGAATGCTTTTTTTAAATAATAATTTTGAATTACATCTGTGAATATCAGCAGATATCATAAATTCGGTGTTTGACATTCAGAGGTATTCAAAATATTGGCCAATATTAGCAGGATATTGGCCAATATTTTTGTGCTACCTGGGTTATTATATAAGATTGTGTCATTACATCAGATAATTAGAATGAACATGGCGAATCATACAGCAGAAACATTCAAGATTATTTGTTCGTATGAAATAAATTAAAATATCAAATTATATTTATTCATAGTTACAATTTTTGATTAGCACTCATCCTTTGTGGTAGAATTTAGGTGACACAGCGACATTGTTGCAGAAAAGAAATTATCACTTGCACATAAAGATTAAAGATACTCCTAAATTTCAGTAAAATATAGAAACTCGTGTCTTCTATTTAAAGATTCTTCAACAGTCTATTAATAATGCTGATATCTTTATATTTATGGGTACATATTATGTGTAAATTAGAAAATATGTCAATATTGTCTTGCAGAAAAGGTTGCACGAACGAGGGTTATGGCAGAAAGCATAAAAATATTCTGTCACAGGGACAGTCGTTGAAGCAAATATGTGATCTTCAGTTTCAATAAATCATTGTCATGAAATAACTCATTAGCATATTTCAATTTGTTAGTAAAATTAGTTTATGTTGAATAAATCATAAGCTTGTCCAGCATCAACCATCTTTTGATTTAAAGCAAGGGCTATTCTGTTTAAAAATTTTAAAGCTGTTTGTTCAGAGAATAAAAAAGGAATTATTATTTTTAATACATTATTGAAAATAGCTCGCTTCTATTGTGTAATAAAACATTTTAATTTACAGCAGTAAGCTCATATTCAAAAGCAAGATGAACATTATGTATGTATGTATGTATGCACATACATATATATATTATGCATTGGAAAAATGCATACTATTTATTTTTAGGGTTGTGGATTTCCAAGAAAATTTACAGTTTTTCTAAATATGTGGGTTTTTTAAAATAAAACTAATACATTAAAGTAAACAAAAATATTCAAAGAAAAATATAAATAATTAATCAATTCAAAAAGTAATTAATAAACAAAACATAAAAATTATGATTTAATGGTTTAAAGCATGCATTAAGCTAGAAAACTATGGTAATTTTTAATGACTGTTATATATGTAGGATGGTTGAGTAATCGATATAAATAAGGTGTCTCTGTGCATTCTGTAGCTCTCGGAGACTCGCCACATATCATTGACAGTAGCTCAATCCCATTTAATTACATCAGAGAAAATAGTTTTAAGAATTGCTTACAAGGAAACATTCAAAAGGTGTCGTCTTCAAAAAATATTGAAAAAATATATACAGTCGGCTGCAAAATTATTCGAGCACTAGCCATTAATTCCTATATTTAAAAAGTACACTTAAGAATGTTTTGCTAAGTAAATCCTTGTCGAATCATGTTCTTAGACTGATTAAGAACATGACTCGACAAGGATTTATTTAACAAAGCTGTATTAAGTGTACTTTTTTATGGCAAGGATTATTGCTAGTGCTCGAATAATTTTGCAGCCGACTGTATGTGATACTACTCTTCATAAAACACCAGAAAGTGAAAATTTTATTGGCTGAAATGAGCACAATAGAGCGAGCACAAAAAATTATCAAAATTAAACATATTTGGCGATTTCACACTGTTAGGCGATTGATTTTGAGTACTTGGCAGAGAAGCAAAACACAGCTCTGTTCATACACGGCAACCTCGGTGCTAGCAAACTTACAGCTTAACAGTGCTAAATCGCCAAAAATGCATAATTTTGATAATTTTTTGTGGTCACTGTAATTCATTTCAGCCGATAATTTTTTCACTTTCTGGTGTTTTATAAAGAGTAGCATCACATATATTTTTTGAAGACGACACCTTTTGAATGTTCCCTTGTCAGTGTTTATTTTTTTTATTCTGTTTTTCTAATAATAATAAAAAAAAAATCTAGAGGTTGAGAAGTATTCATGTGACACTAGTGCTATGCTATCGGTGAATGACACCCCTAAGAGTGGTCTGTAGACATGCCATCACAATTTTGATCCTCTACAGAGGGGATGGCTGCCCCATTTTAAGCTAAAAATTCCAGAATTGAATTTGGTTTTTGCTTTTCCCAAAATTTGCTTAATTTTTAATAATTCATTTTGAAGCTATGAAGTGCAAAAAAAAAAAAAATTCAACAAAATTCCTTTTTTTGCACGTTATAAGTTCAAAATGAAACATAAAAAATTAAAAACAAAAAACTGTTTTAGAAAAACGAGAAAAAATATAACAGTTATAAATTTTTTGAATTTAAATAAAAAAAATTAAATAATTGAATAATGAGTAATTTTCATAACAAATTTCTTCATAGAATAACATGGGTTTTAGCTGCCATTGGCAGAGAAATTGTACAAGGTAATTGGCAAAGGATAGTTCAGACCATGTAATAGTGCATTTCATCAAAATTCTTTTGATTTTTAATTTATTTGTTTTATTTTTAAGCATAACTTGCAAACACAAAATCCTAGTTCTACTAGTATTGGATAATGGATCTAATTCTCTATACCCCCCCCCCCTCCATAAAAAAAAAAAAAAGGAAGGAAATTTTAAGATTTTGTTTCTACTTTTTTATTGTTAATTTTTAAAAACCTTTAAATGTGAAACTCAGTATGAGTTTTTCAAGTATTACTCAATTTTAGGTATTTTAAATAAATGAAGTGCTACTTTCTTTCAGGTAGATTTCCAAATTTCTAGTTATAAATTATGGTGAAATTCATTTAATATATTAGACTTACCCAAATTTTATTTAAACTCACAAAAGACATGTTAAAATAACCGTTAATTAACATCTAGAATTTGAATCAGCTCAAGCTAGATTCTCCAGTTCTAGGGAATCTAGCGCGAGCAGATTCAAATTCATAGATGCTATTAAATGTTTATTTCAATATGTCATGTAAGGGTGGTAAACTCTGAGACAAATTTTAAGGATGGTGAACACTGGTATCTTTACCTTATTTAGGCAATTGTATTTCCTGTTGCTTGCATAAAAAGCACAATTGCTTATTTATTTTTTTCTCCCATTTTAGAAATTAGTTTTAAAAAGAGATTTAAAAAAAAAACAAAAATGTAATTTTATAAGATTTTTCTCTAAAATTTTCAACATGCATATTTTGTGATTATGGATTTTATTTTTTAAAGTTTTCTTTTTAATTGAAAATTTGACCAAGATCATAACTAAATTTCAACTGGCTGAGACATTTTCAGAAGCAGAGACCATGAAATGACCTAAATCAGAATTGCTGCCATAGTTTGAAAAGCATTGCTGTATCATCATTTATCAAATGAATATCTTGAAAAATAGAAGCTCAGCAGTACCGCAGTGACTAATATTTCAATATTATATTTTATTATGTCGCCAAATGCTTTATAACTGCATTCACACAAAGATGTTGAAAGGACATTCAAAACTCTAATTAGCAACTATAGATAACATGTATTATATTAACCTTCTCCTTCTTGAGCAAGTTGCTCAAAACATATATCTGGTAATATTTTAAATATCTAATAAAAAACTTTTGTTCTTCATACTATATCTAACATTACTGAAACTTAACTGTACTGTGATTAGTGTAAAAAATTTACTAAAATAGTAATTGCTTTGGAAATTTTCCTGAAAAACACAGAAAATTTGCCTCACATCAGTACTCGTTTTAGTTTATTCCTTTATTATGTACATCTTAATGTGGCATAAGAATGTAGAAAGAAAAAAATTAAATTGTACTTAAACATAGTAATATTCCTCCCCCCCCCCTCCAAAAAAAAAAGAAGCAGAGATTTCTTACATGTACTACTACAGTGAAATGCTGCTGTAGTGCACTTTCTTCATTTTGTTAGATTTATCCAATCTTTCTGGCTTAAATATAATATTTCTTTTATGAACTGAAATTAACAAAATTTGAGTTGTGCAGATTTTGTAGTTCTCAATTGCAGGGTTGTTATTTTGTCCACTTTTTTGTCAAAAGTCTGGGACACCGGACAAAACTGGAAAAAAACACACAGAACTGGACAAAATAAAAGACATTGAACTGTACATGTTTAGTGCATAAATGTATTCTGTTAAAACAATAAATTGCAGTTTTAACTTTAAATTAGTACTTTTAGCAATAGAAATATTTTTTTAAAAATTAATAATTTAATTAATGAAAAGTGTAATTTATAAAAAAAAAAATGAAGAAAATGCTAATTACATTGGTTATGTACAGTTTGTAGATGTAACAAAGTAAATCTGCTGTGGTGGACTATTATAATATTATCATACTGGATATTAAAAGGAAAAAAAAATTATTTAATGCTATATCTAAATCTTTAAAAACAAAAGAAACAGACGCGGCTGTTTAGCCAGAAAAAGATTTTATGCATAATGTTGAGTTATCTTCAGTACATAATGTTGACAAAAAAAAAAAAAAAAAAAAAAGAACTTAATCCCCCCCCCCCCCCACCATGAAAGAGATTATTTTCAATATTAAAGTTTTTCACAAACGACATGATTGATCAATACATAGACGATTATAATCTTAAAAATAATTTAAGTTGTTTCTTTGTTATTTTTGTACTTAACATGGAAATGTCTGATTTAATATTTCTATACTTGGTTTAAAAAAAAAAAAAAAAAAAATCTCATAAATGTAGATAGAATGTTTTTATCAATTTATGTCTTCATGTCCTTTCAAAGCTAAGCTTTCATTTCTATATAACATTTCATTTGCATTATGCCATTTTTTTTTTTATCCAAGAATTTAAAAGATCAAATTTACATACTTAATCACTTGATAATTTTATATTCTTATTTTAATTTTGTAAAAAAAATATTACTTGGTAATAGAAATTCCAAACGAAAAATATACAAAATTAAGTTTTACTTCCACATAGAAAACTTATTTTTTCACAAGAAAAGTGATGTCTTTAATCATATATGCAGAAGCTTTAAGAGAAATAATAGAAATGTTGAGTGACCCCAATCGAATTTTTGAACATTAAGTAATTCACTGTTGTTTGAATAAAATGAAGTAAGAGTGAAAAAATATTATTATATATACTGCGCCATGAAAAAATTCGTACCATGAAAATATGCAGAAATATATAATCATAAACAACTTCTTAATCTATAGTTCTGTAATTCACGTGTTCAATTTCAGTCATAAAGTCAGTTGGGAGAGCATAAATTCTTTATTAGAAATTAAACACACAATAAAAATCTATTTGCAGTATACTTTGAAGAATTCACAATTATAACTTAATTCAGTAATATTTCAGGATAACATTGTTTCTCCATAAAGGAGCCAAGATCATAATATTTAAATCATAACTTTCATGTTCAAGAGAAAAAATTATACTTCCTGTTTAAGACAGGCCGCGAAAACTAAACTAAACATAAAAAAAGTAACATTCTCAAAGAGAAAAAGGCACCTCTCATTTGGCAAAGAGCCAACTACTAGTCGGGGGGCTGGCGAAACGAAACCAAAAGCTACGTTCAAACATGCTCCGCCCCCATGAACGAAGGTTCATAAAAATATTCTACAAGTACAATAACAACATTAGTGTTATTACAGGTTTTCATTTTCTTGGTCTTCAACTGCAAATAGATAAGAAAAAAAAGAGATTAATATACATATGAAACATTGTAACTAGATGATTAACATAAATGGATTAAAAACAGGAACATAAAAAAAAAAAAATAAAAAATAAAAATAAAATAAAATAAAATAAAATTAAAATAAAAATTTCAAAGTTCAAAATGGCAGAGGTGATAGTTTGGCGATCGGACGCTTCAACTCTCCATAAATAGTTTTCAACAGAACTACACGAATCTTGCCATCTGCTCCAGGAAATAATTTGATTATGCGACCCAGTTTCCACTTCAAAGGGGGCTGATTATCATCTTTTATTAAAACCAAATCGTCTTTCTTGAAATTTGGTTTATTTATTAACCATTTTGATCGCCTTTGCAAGTCTGATAGGTAATCTGAAGACCATCTGTTCCAGAAACTTTGAAAAATTTTTTGTAGAAGTTTCCATCTTTCTAGCGGGGTTAGGTTAACTGAAGAATAGTATTGAAGTCAAGGTATTCTGGTATTGAAGTCAAGGCAGTGCCTATGATAAAATGTCCTGGAGTTAGAGCATTTAAGTCACTTGGATCATTCGAGAGCGCAACAAGAGGTCTGGAGTTCAAGCACGATTCAATTTGAGTAATTAAAGTAAGGAACTGTTCATAAGTTAATATTTGTTCGCCAATAGTTCTTTTTAAATGACCCTTCATCTGTTTTATTCCAGCCTCCCAAAGTCCTCCAAAATGGGGGGCCGATGGGGGATTGAAATTCCATTTGATTGTTTCTTCGGACAAATATCTGTGGATCTTTTCGTCAGAAGAGATCAAGGACATCATTTTTTTCATTTCGTTGTCGGCACCTACAAAGTTCGTTCCTCTGTCTGAAAACAATTCTTCAGGTTTTCCTCGTCGAGCAACAAACCTCTTCAAGGATGCGAGGAATGTTTCAGAGGTGAGATCACTGAGTATTTCCAAATGAATTGCTTTTGTGGAAAAACAGATATATAAACAAATATAACTTTTATAAGATCTAACACCTCGGCCCTTACGAGGTTTGATGAGAAAGGGGCCTGCAAGATCAACCCCGACTTTCGAAAACACTCGCGATGGCACTACACGAGCAGCTGGAAGATCACCCATCAGTTGAGAGGCTAAGTTCGATGTGGTTCTAAAACACTTCATACAGTTCCGCAGATTCCTTTTCACGGCGTCTCTTGCATTAATTATCCAATATTGTTGTCGCAGGACTGAAATTGTTAACTGAGTTCCACTGTGAAGATGTTTTTCATGAAAGTACTTTATAATTAAGTCTGTAATGTGGTGCGTTTTAGGAAGTATCATTTGGTGTTTTTGACTCTCAGGTAGGTTTGCGTGTCTTAATCTTCCACCAACACGAAGAATTTCATTTTTGTCTAGAAAAGTATTTAAAGAAAGGAGTTTGTTACTAGCATTCAGGTTTTTTCCAGATTTTAAAGTCTTTATTTCCCCTCCAAATTCATGTCTTTGAACCAACTTCACAATAATTTTAGTTGCCTCATCAAGTTCTTGTATAGTTAAAAAGCCAGTATTTCGCGCAGATCGACATTTAGTATTTTTTATAAATCTAAGACACCAGGCTGTAACACGTCTTAATTTAGACCAAGATGAAAACTTATATAATAATTCAAATTCATTATTGCCATGAGTTAAAGAGCAAACAGTAGTTTTCCGTTGTTCTCTCAAAATCTCTTCTTCAGGTATTTTGACTTCATTTTCCGGTAGTGGTGTCGGTAAGTGCTCTTCTTTCAACCAGATTGGTCCCTTTAACCATTCTTCATTCTTCAACAATTCAGTTGCTGTGCAACCACGAGATAGCACATCAGCGGGATTTTTAACCCCTGGACAAAATCTCCACTGAGATGGGGCTACTAATCGTTGAATTTCACGCACTCTGTTCTCTACAAAGGGCTTCCAGTTACTAGCACTTCCTTTGACCCAATAAAGGGTAATTTGGGAATCACAAAAGCATAGTATGTTTTTGACGGGAACTGAAAATAGCTGCCCAAGATAATGAGCTAATCGAGCAGCTGTTAAGGCTCCCATCAATTCAAGTCGAGGCAAAGTAAGTTTTTTGAGAGGAGCTACTCTTGTCTTTGACATAATAAATGAAGTTTCACGGGAACAAGGATCACGAAAATAAGCTACTGTACCATATCCCTTCAAACTGGCATCGCAGAAAACACAAATTTGAATAGTTTCAGGAGTTAATTTTTCAAAATTCGTAAAATATTTTCTAGGCACTTCAAAATTTTCTAAATCCTGTATTTCACGATGCCATTTCTTAAATTTTTGTGTTAAAGCATCAGGTAAAGCAGAATCCCAATCAACACCCTGCTCCCATAGTTCTTGCATTAGAAATTTAACTCTTATTATAAAAGGGGAAATAAACCCTACAGGGTCATACACCTTTGCTACAGTTTGTAAAACAATTCTCTTAGTGATAATTTCATTATCAAACCCTTCTAACAGAGATTGAATGTCTATTCTTAACGTGTCATTATTAGTTGACCACATTATTCCCAATACTTTAGAGATATTTCCCTCATTTATTTCTTCATCAACGTTTATTCCATGTTTTTCCCACAATTTGCTTAATTCGTAAGAATTACTTTTACATTTTCTTAATGTCATATTGGCATCTTTAAGTATTTTCACAGCACCAGACGATAAAATAAATGCTTCATTTACAGAATTAGCGCCATGAAAGAGATCATCAACATATAAGGAAGTATCAAGCATATTTACGACTTTCTCAAACAAGTTCTTATAGCCCTTTATGTGATGTTTAATGGTAGCTGAGAGCAAAAAGGGTGATGTTGTAACACCAAAAGTTACACGAGTCATGCGGAAAACCTTTAATAGAGGATTTTTACTATTTATATCCTCAAACCATAGAAATCTCAAAAAGTTTCTATCATTTTCTGCAACCTGTATTTGCAGAAAAGCTTTTTCAATGTCACAAACAAAGGCAATTTTATGAAGGCGGAATTTTAAAATAATATCCAAAATATTAGGATTTAAATTGGGGCCTGCAAATAAACATTCATTTAAAGATTTTGCTTCCTTTTCTTTGGAAGAAGCATCAAACACTATTCTGACCTTTGTAGTGGACTTATCTGTTCTTATCACCGGTCTGTGGGGCATATAATATACACCAGTTTCATTTTTGTTTATTTTACACTCCTCTATTATACCCATTTTCTTTTGTTCCTCAAGAATTTTTTCATATTCATTTTTAAGCCATTCATTTTTAGACAGTTTTGTTCTCAAACCCCAAAGTCTATTTTTGGCTATTTCTATATTCGATTTTAATTCATTTTTATTTTCCTTCCACAAAAATTGAATTTCATATCTTCCCTTAACAAAATTTAAATTTTCATTAAAAGAATTAATAATTTCTATATCTCTCTGTGACATAGAATCATTCTTACTGTCACATATTCCAAGTGATTCTAAATCCCAAAAACGCTGCAAATCAAAACTGTCAAATTTATTTACAGATACAAAATGCGAATTAATTACTTCTGTACTATTATTATTCAATTTCCCCACTACAGTATATCCGAAAATAGTATTAGCAACATATAAATTATCACCGATTTCTTCAATGATACCTCTCTGTATTTTCCAAAAATAATCAGCTCCTAGCAAAATATTAATTTTGGAATCACTTAATGAATTGTCTGCCAATTTCCAGTTTTTATTTTTAATATAACTTTCAATTTCTGGTTCGCCCCTTGGGCTTTTCAAGGGAGTCGCGGTTATTAAGTCTGTAGCTAATACTTCAACATGGATGAGCCGACGAGGATTTATTTTGCTACGCAGTTCAATATTAAAAACCTCGAATTCCTCTTCTTTACCTTTATTTATACCAAAGGCAAAAACAGTTAGCTTTTCTGTTCTTACACGGGTTAATTTTAATTCGTGGGCCAATTCTTTAGTAATAAAACTTTTTTCACTTCCGGAATCCAATAAGAGTCTGACAGTTTTTGATCTAGAATTAGATTGGGCTATGACGCAACATGTTTGCAATAACGCTGCCTGATTACTGTTTTTTAAATGTGAATTCGATACTATAGTGTTCTCTACTACTTCTGGTTTCAAGTTTTTTGAAAAACAAAATAATTTGTTATGATCTGTTGCTTTACATTTTTCGCAAGGCTGCGATTTCACCCTGCACTGTGATGACAGATGAGATTTTAGAAAACATTTATAACACCTGCCATCCTTCTTTAATTTTAACCTTTTCTCAACATCAGTTAAATTAGTACATTCAAGAGAATGATGATCATAATTCTTGCAAAATATGCATATATTTTTTACACCTACATTCAATGAATTCATTTTATTTGAAAATTTTCTGTCATTAATTTCGGCTTTATTTTTATTTACAATTACCGAAGCATTTTTATAATTAATCATACTAAGTGATTTTTCACGCGATTCAAGTTCTACTTTAAGAAAATTAATTAAGTCTGTCACATCAGACTCATCCTTCCTTTTATCACTTTGCCTGTAATATTCAACTACTAGATCGTTTGGCAATAATTTTAATAAAATTGGATTCAGTAAATGACCATATTGGCCTTTTGTCACCCCTAAATTAGATAAACTGCGAATATTTACTTCACAAGCGTCATAAAACTTTCTCAAAGCAGTTATATTTGATGAACTTTTTACGCCTTCTAAGTTTATCAATTTATTCATGTGAGCATTAATGATAATATCCTTTTGCCCAAAACGTGTTTTCAATATTTCTATGCAATTATCATAATTTTGTTCCGTAAGTGAAAACCCTTCAATAACATTGTACGCTTTGTCAGTTAAAAGCGTTTTCAAGTAAGTGAATTTTTCAATCTTTGTAAGATTTTCATTTAAATGGATTGAATTTTCGAAACAATCGAAAAATTCGCTCCATTTTTCTATTTGTCCACCAAATTTTGGTAAGGACATTTTCGGCAATCTCACTGCCGAACCAGTTTTTGTTTGGGTTTCACTGACAGAACAGTTTAAACTACTTTCATCTTTATTATTACATAATCTTTTTAATCTTAGTTTGATTTTGCATTTGGCAGAAATTATTTGCTCGCCGTATTTATCGCTGGTCGCGATATCTTTTTCATACTCTTTAATATCTACTATTAAATTTTCAATTTCATTATTTAAATTTTTTAATGCAATTTCTCTTTCACCTATCATTTCCTGGATTTCGATGATTTCGTCTGATTTTGTGTTTTCTAGATCATCCAATAATAAATTCTCTAATTTATTTATTAATTTAGTTACATTTGAGCGTTCCGTAGAACGCTTAGCTTTTAACTTTTCAATATTCATAGCGAGCAAATAATCAAACAAAATAATTCAAATAATTAAAATTTCTAATTTCATTTAATCAATGTTATAAATAGTAGTTAAATTTTGCTTACCTGGTTCCATATCCAGGCAGCTATCCAATAACGAATCCGGAATTCCAGTCATTATTATTTTTCAGTTTCGTTTTCACAATAAATTATCCAAGCTTTCAAATCCAAATCCAGATAAATTAATATCTAAGGGTAATTTCACTTTTAAGGGATTTCACTTATCCCGAGTTTCGTTCACCATGAAAAAATATTATTATATATACTGCGCCATGAAAAAATTCGTACCATGAAAATATGCAGAAATATATAATCATAAACAACTTCTTAATCTATAGTTCTGTAATTCACGTGTTCAATTTCAGTCATAAAGTCAGTTGGGAGAGCATAAATTCTTTATTAGAAATTAAACACACAATAAAAATCTATTTGCAGTATACTTTGAAGAATTCACAATTATAACTTAATTCAGTAATATTTCAGGATAACATTGTTTCTCCATAAAGGAGCCAAGATCATAATATTTAAATCATAACTTTCATGTTCAAGAGAAAAAATTATACTTCCTGTTTAAGACAGGCCGCGAAAACTAAACTAAACATAAAAAAAGTAACATTCTCAAAGAGAAAAAGGCACCTCTCATTTGGCAAAGAGCCAACTACTAGTCGGGGGGCTGGCGAAACGAAACCAAAAGCTACGTTCAAACAAGAGTCATTAAATAAACAAACGAGAAAATTATAATAAGTGTTTGATTATCAGTTCCCAAATAGTATATTGTTTAATGAAATGGTATGTACACAAATTCTTTTGTGCATCTCTGTAAAAGAACTAATAGTGTTAGATTCACCGAACTGTATACAGTTTGTGTGACCTATAACATGTATATGAAGTTTCAGCTGATTTGATTAAGGAATTTAGATGCTATCACACTTTAAATTATCTGAGCCCATAGGCTATAATGATAAAGAATTTATCTTTGTGTTCCAGTAAAGGAAAAAAAATGTTCTGGATTCTCCAAGATGTATAAAGTTTGTGCTACGATAACCTATAACATATGTACTAATTTTTAGCTCATTTGATCAAAGCATTTAGACAATATTGTGTTCACTCTACTCAGACATACATACATCATTGTAAAAATAGCAAAAATGAACTTATGGGACCTCAAAACATATAGATACACTAACATAACAAAGTCAAATTTTTGTCATGATTACAATACTTTCCTTACCTATGTGTTTTCAGAAAGTAAAAAATTAAATGAAAGATATGTGAACCATTCATTTCATCTTTCACAGTAACTCAGAACCCGGTGACAACACGGTTCTGACTTCAAAGTCAGATTTTCGAATAGTTTTCTTTTAATTAATTAAAATATGAAAATATGTGAATGTGAAAAAATGATAAAAAGTTAAATTGTGCATTTCACAAAAATTGATGTCATTATCAATTTTAAAATTTTATACACATTGATAAGTGCTAATGTACGTGGCTAATATACATTGTTCTAAAAGGAGTAATATTTTATTTTTAAAACCAACTTTTTTTTCACTATTATTATTATTTCACTGAACTGATTTCACGTGCTTAAATATTATTTTTTAGCCTCACATATTTTATTAATGACTCATCAGAA